>JAVCKT010012143.1:0-18432 GCA_032273925.1 Rhynchotus rufescens | reverse complement strand
CGTGCCCTGGGCTCCTTCGTCTTCCTCCTTTTCGGGGGGTTCCTGGGGGTCTTCGCCCTCTTCACCTTCCTGCGGGTGCCCGAGCCCCGGGGACGCCCTTTCACCCCGGGGGGGGCCCGGCCCGGCCCCCCCCGCGCCCCCCCCGCCTCCTCCAGCCCCCTGAAAAAGCCTGCACTGAGCTCCAGTGTGACACAAAGCCTAATAAATGCTGCTTACCAGCTTCTCAGTGACAGGCAGAATGTACAATCTGTACCAAGGAAGATCTTGCTTCTTGGAAATTTCTTTTTCAGGTACACAGAAGATATACCAGGCAAACGTACAGAGGAAGAAGGCGGTAGGTAAACAATAAATAAGAGTGCCTGGGAAGGCCTTCCCTATAGCTGTCACATCTCATAAAAAACATGTAGGGGCAATAAGTGAAACAGAAAAACTTCTCAGCACCTTGATATGTCAGTATGATTGTTTACCTTCTTTTTCCTTTTTGCCGCTTACTATTTCAAGTAAGATTTTTTTCTCAAGTTCAAAAACTTCAGTTATAGTTTATAGAAATGTGAAAGAAGATAAAGGCTAGAAAAGACAAACAGGAATAGACTGTTATCTTAGGATATTTTAATTTCCTAGGACCTGTGTTTCAGTTCGATAATTGGAACTGTTGTTTCAGGCATTTTTTTCTACTTCAATATATCTGACCATGACAGCAAATATTTGCATAATTTTTTTTTGCATGTTAGCTGCTTTACATACAATGCAGAAAGACAAGACGGGGAAAATCTCTTTAAGATGACTGAATACATTAAAACTACACTTGGCCTTAACTTAAAACGCAGTTCCCAGGGGAGTTCCTCTCCCACGAATTAAACTGAAGATCCCGCTGGTTTATTAGGCTTGCCGTCATGCCTGAAGGAACCCAAGAAGGGAGCAGCCCTGCTAACAAAATCAGGGGCTTTTTCCTAAAATCTGTGGTAACTCATCCATCTTCCTGATTTAACCTGTCTACTTTAATTTTCAGCTCATAAATAGTAAATAACAATTAATTACCACAATATAAGTCTACCCTTAACATTCATATTTTCTACACAAGGTTTACAGCACGCTGCATACGTACATAGAATTATTTCTATCTTTAGGTTGAATTATTTCTATCTTTGGGTCACTGCTATCTCCTAAGTCACTTTCCCACTCTGTGTAAAGGTTTCCCTATGTGTGTGAGATTAGAGCTGTGACACTGGATCTCTCCACAGCCCTTTTTAAAGGGCTGTAAGAAATACTATAAAATATGATCATAATCATTATTATTTGTTACTTTTGTAAAAGAGAAGGTGCAGGCCACTAGTCTCTCAGTATTGCCCAGCACTCTCCGTCCTCCTCAGTGAATTCGCAACCCCAAATTGTTGCATATTTATGGAAATCACCCCTTACAATATATCCTTATGTAAAGTCACCCTCACAAGCAGCCTAATCCTATGGGAACTGTTGCTGCAGTGGGGATGAGGGAGGCGATGGTGATGCCTTCAGGCCTGGGGTGGCCCTGGACAACCATCCAACCTTGCCCTTATCATGCAGCAGACTCATCATTTTGATGATTTGCCACAAATATCTGTAAGTCTTGGCTTCTCTCAGACCATGCGATTGGCAGCGTGGGCCACAGGGGCTGGTGGACATCACGATGTGGCCACCAGCTCCTTGGGCAACCATCAAGCACAGCTCGGCAAGCGTCCTGGCGCGCTCCTCAGGCTGCAGTTGATTCCTGTTCTCACAGTTGTGCTAGCTAATTGTTTCCCACAGATATCAACATGGAAAAAAATCCCAGCTTTCAAATAGGTATTTTAAAATACATTTAATTTTCTCTTGCACAGTGAATTAATTTCTTTTAATACCTCCCTTTATCTGCAGGCTGCAGATTGATGAGACAAGTGTCGGTTTCTGATGCACCTTTTGGCCAAGAAAGATTTCATTTCAGACACTGAGTCAGAAATTTAAATAGAAATTCCTCTGCATCTGGATTTGGCATCTAAGTCAGACAATGAAACTTCTTCACAAGTTTTTCAGTATTAAGCTGTGTGCTGTCTGCCAGAATACAGCCTGATCACTGCTCCAGGCTGGACTTCTAGTTCTGCTACCATACACATTAAGTTTTGTTCCTATTCTTAATTTCATAACACTGCTAATGAAAGTGTTATCACAGAAAGGACCAAAAAAGACATCATCGTAAAAGAAATACATAGAAGAAAACTAACTTAAAATGGAACAATTTTAGGACTAGTTTTAGATTATCTTTAAAAACAAGAAATATTTGTCATTAATAGTTTTGGAAAAATATGGAAACTGAAAAGCTGATGGCCATTTATTACTGTCTCTTTGGTCAGCACAATGATAGAGAGAAAAGTCTTCTTTTGCTCTACTCCCAAATTAAAAATTCTCCAACACTGCATATCACATTGTTTCCTTTTTTTTTTTTTTTTTTTTTTTTTTGCATTTTGACTATTCATGCACAAGATAAGCCAGACTCTATTATATGAAACAGAGGCTGATTTGGGAAGAACATTTGGCTTGCAGGGTCTGAAATTACAGTCATTAAATAAAACAGCACATCTTCATTTAAGAGGCCTCTGCTAGGAGCCAGGCATGACATTTCAAAATATGAACAGGTCCCAAAGAAGAGTTTAAGATTGATCTCCTTGACAGACAGAGTTGGTAGTTTTGGTCCTACCCTCTCAGCAAAAGAATATAGCAAAACTGGGAAAAGTTCAAGGATGGGCAGCAATGTTAACCAAACATGCAGGAAGGTTTCAGTGAGAGGAGCAAGCACATAGAGCAAGCGCTTTTCTGCTGGGGAGAGATGACCTGGGGGAAACACAAGAGACCTATGAAACCAGAGCTGGCCTGGGGCAGTGGGTAGGGATCTAAGGTTTGCTGTCACTTCCAACACAAGAGAAGAAGTCAGGGTAGATAAGCAAATAGAAAACAGTGGAAAAACAAATCCAAAAGGATGGTTGGAGAAACTTGCTGCCAAAGTCATGGCAGCAGTGTTGCACATGCAAAAAATTTACATGGGTTCAAAGGGAGACTGAGCAAATACCTGGAGGACACATCTCTCGGGGCTGATTATGGAGACAGAAACTGTAATCAGGAAATCCCTAAGCCAAAGGTAGCTCGAGGCTGGGAGAGTAGCCAAGGGAAGAATCAAATATACGTGTATCCCTATTCTGACTCCCTCCTACAGCAGCTGCTTGTGGTTCCTCCTGCAGACGGGACACAGGGCAAGCAGATTCTCTGCCAAATCCTTTATCACAGAGTCACAGAAGCACAGAGTGGTTGAGGTTGGAAAGGACCTCTAGAGATCATCTAGGGCAACCCACCTGCTCAAACAAGGACACCTACAGCACGTGGCACAGGGTGGCATCCAGGCGAGTTTAGAAGATCTCCAGAGAAGAAGACTCCACAGCCTCTCCGGGCAGCCTGTTCCCGGGCTCTGTCACCCTCACTGTAAGGAAACTCTTCCTCATATGGAGATGGAACTTCTTTGTGACCATTCTTACGTTCCTACTAGTAGGTTTATTATTAGTGATTAGCACTTATGCCTCCAGTCTTTCTTTTAGAAGCACAACTGTTGTATTTATTTCAGATGTATACACTGACCATTTCTAACTCGGCTTTTACAGAGCAGAATATCAGTGCACAGCAGGCCACCCGCTCTGATGTCAAGGAAAAGCTCTCCAAATGTTGCTTATCAGTTCTCAGCACACATTTGAAGCAGAGTTTCAGAGCTGAGCTACCTGTGTGGTCTAAGGGGCAGCACCCATGGACACATCACATCCAGCTGCTGCACATGCAACGCTGGCTGCTGCTGGACATCCGTGTCTGAGTCTCATGAGAGTCACATAGAGACCTGCAGAGTTCTCACCTACTTTGCGTAACACCAGAACAAATATATATTTTCCAGAACACCTTGGTGCAATGAATCCCACAGAGGACTTGCTGACAGTTCCGACAGGCAGAGGTGAATTCTCAGCATGCACAGTAACTATACTGTGCTGCAGGCTTGTTCATTAAAAATAATAATAATAAAAAAAGCCCTAAAGCCATACCTGGTTGGAGTGGTCAAAATTTTCCTCACAGAGCCTGATATACCAGGGACATCCCCACACTGACCCACTGAGCCAGGGGAGTCCATAAGTGCCCTTTGGCAAATGGCCTTGGACAGAGCTCAGCTCCCTTCTCCCTGGCACCTTCAGGTGGTCCTTTCCTGCCCCGTTTTTTCTTCTCATTTCTTGTGTTTGTCAGAAATTCAAGTACCCTTGACAGAAACTGTCCTAGATTGCTGAGGAGTAAGTAAACCACTGTGCTAAGTTTATGAGCATGGTATGATTTACAGCTCAGCCTTCAGTTTGTGTCACTCTATATGTTGGAAGATGAGAGTCTATAGGAAAGCAACATTTCAGTTTATTACCTCTGAGAAAAAAGAACATGCCTTCCTCAGCAATTCATATGCAAGGCACGCTGTCTACTCACAGCAGTTTAACTGCCCTCTGGTGTCTTTCCTCAAAAAAACAGTCTTTACTTGTACCATCAGTCAGCTGTGAACAGAATCTCCATGATTATCTACTAGTGCAAAAAGAGCTCTAGTTTAAAACCACACTTAATTCAGCTCTCAGACATAGGAAGACTGTAGGCAATGTCTCAAGCATCAGGAAGAGCAGTGCACCTGTATGGTCTATTACCTGTGCCACATCATGGATGTAAGGACACTGGCCCGAAGAAAAGGGCACTTCAGCATTCAAATCCTCTGCCTTTAAAGGTACCGAGACACAAGTGCTAAGTCTTTCCATTAACATCTTTTCCTTATGGACCTATTAGGCAATGTTGTCTTCAGATTCTTCCAACTAAGACCGGCCTTGAAGAGACAACAAAGTGAAACTGCCTCCATTTCCTGGCTGAAAATGTGGGTGCTAGTACTAAGTGCAGTGTTTCCACAGCCACAGAGCATGCAGTCTTGGTAACAGGTCTTTGCAATGTTGGGCTTCAGGTGCTCATCAGTATCTCATGTCAGAACCCACAACTTTCTGCCTGTCTAGTTTCTAGCACAGTTTCAGATCTTATGGTAATAATTTCACCTTTCAATTTTCACCAAGTTAGCCTGTGTCCCATGCAGAGCTCATTTCCAGAGTAACCTGGCATTAAAAATAACGTGCTACCAAAGTTACTTTTTTTAACTGCAAACTGATTTAAAGCTATTTTAAACACTGGGTCCACAGAGCGAGCACACAGGCAACGAGAGGCGTGGAGAAAGGGGGTGCGAAACGGGGTCTTACCCAGAGATCTCTCCTTGGTTTGGTTGGCCGACCTCACCACGGGCAGGCTGGCGCGTGTGCGGCTGCCGCGGGAGAAGGGCGTTGGGGAGTCGCCCTCCGACATGGCTTCCAGGGAGTCGCCGGACGCTTCGGAGAGCCGCTCCGCCTGGTCGCCCGGCGCGGGCTGCGGGCTCGGCGACGCCTTTGGGCTCCGCGTCTGCAAAACACAGCGCCGCGTTACCGGTCTGCTGAAGCACGAATGTATGGGGAGAAAACAGAGAGAACGCCAAAGTCCAGGCTTCTTCAGATCCTGGGATGTGAAGTGACCTCTGTGCACTTGAAGAAAATAGAGTCCTTGGGATTTTTGTTAAGTTTTTTATTGCTGTGTATTCACAGTATAAAGTTTGTTACTAACAGCTCCCTGGGAATAAGGACTGCTGAAGAGATGTATGGTACTTCCCTTGGTTGCTGCTCCAGCAGCCACTTTACACAGCGTAGGTGTATGCACTGTAATACAGCATACATACGTGCAAACACACGTACAGGTGTGTATACGCACACACACACAGCCACATGTATAAGATCAGAAACTTATTCATGGTACTTCTAAATCCTCAGTTCCTAGAGGCATGAAGAAGGCACTAGCAACACAGCAGCATGTTAACTTTATTTAAGCCATCTGGATCTATATTTATAATGGAGAAAAACTGCTGCTCTTATCTAAGCAGCCTAAGTATCGAGTCTACTAAGAAAACTATCCCCAAAATAAATGTTATGAGATAGTAGCTAGCTGTCAATCTCAATACATTCTGTTGTGCAGTCTGTAGAAGGTACAGGCCGTGCAGCAAGGCCAGTTAGCTCTCTAACATTTCTACCTGAAGTCACAAGGACTTTTTCTGCTTTTAGTTGCATCAGCATAAATCAGAATCATCTTAACTGACCAAACTACCTATGATTTTTACTGGGCAATCATACTTACTAGTAAATTGCTAGGCAGTACCTAAAATGACAGACTCTCTGTCTTGGTAGGACTCCATCTAAGCACTTACACTGACCCTTATCCTTGTAAGATCTGCCTAATAAAAACATGCAATGGGAGATAAAATGTCCTGAACATTTTTGCTGACTGCAAAAAGCACTTCTAGTGTCACTTATGAAGAAGGGCTGCATTAATAAATATAGTAGCACTGTTTGCTAACCCCCCTCAGCCATCTGTTACTATTACTCTGGAATAATAATTTTCCAGTCTCTCAAGCAAATTTTATATTGTAACAAACTGGGACAGACACTGTACAGCAGAAATTCAAAGCAAAACAAGCTTACTTTGAGCCAAAACAAGTATGAAAAAAGGAATTTTAAAATGCTTATTATCAGCACCAGGCACAAGACATCAGCAAGTATATCCAGTCTTCTTTCAGCTATTATTTAAGGTCTGATATTAGTACATTAAAAATCCCTTGTATTAAAATCAACTCCAACCTTAGGTTTAAACTTTCTGTCATAATTCAGAAAAGTTTTTCTTTCTTTCTGGAAAGCCCAGGTGACATATCTGGCTGATACCCAGGTCCCTCAGCACTTTTTCATGTGAGATGAGGTGAGCTTGTTTCAGCCACAGCACAGGTCATAAAATATTCCCCATGCGACCTCGAATGAACGAACAACTTTAACTTTGGTTAAATTTTTCATTAATGGCCGCAGAGTCCCTTTGTTGCCAACCTGTCCATTTCCTCACAAATTATAATAAAGCAGAAAAACCTCGGGAGAAAATTAAACCCTCCAGATTTTTTTCTGTATTAAAATGTTAATATGAAAATATTAGGTATTATCCGATGTCCTGCAGTGAAATTGTTCAAAAGCTTTACATTTCTGCAGGAGTTAAAGCTAGCAACGTTTGTTCGCAGCAATTCAAGTATGCTTTGAAGTGCCCCTGACACGGGCAGCGCGGGTCTGCAGGGTGTAAGCACAGGGCCTTGCTCCCTGAAAGCTCTCAGGGTGCTGAGTGGCCTGCAAACATTAAGAAAGAATTTCATTAGTCAGTACTTCTTCATTCAGCTTTCCCGAAACCTCTTGGGAACCATCACTTGTGAAGCTATTTTATTTACTCAGGCATATTTACAGGGGTACTACCAAGCCAAGTGATTACAATTCCTTAATTCCTCTTCCTGATTACTACATAAGTGAAATACAAAGCGGAGAGCAGTAACATGAAAAAAATCAAGCTGCAAAAAGTCTCTAAGTTTGGAGCCTGTAGGGGAGAGGATTGCTTTTGTTACATGAAGTATTCCGATAAGATGAATCACAGATTTTGTTTCATTTTTCACAAGGTGAAGGTGGCTGCCAGGTGGCTGCAGCCCCTATCAGCAGCAGTAGCTGGGCACAGATGTAGCTGTGGTTCCTGCTGCTCCGTGAGCAGCTCCTTAGGACGGGGCTCACAGCGTCCATGACCCTGTGCACAGCAGCCCTCCTGCACTGCCCAGATGCTGCCTCAGGACGAGCTTTGCTGGACCTGACCAGACCTGGGTAGAGCCACACAACAGGCTGTGCTCTGACACGAAGCCTCCTCCTGAGACACTCCGGGGTAGGAACACCCTGTTTCTGCTACAGCATGTGGAGCAGCACAAGGGTGAAACCAAAGGAAACTCCTAATGTGATCCGTGATGTAGGAACATATGCTTCGCTGAAGGCCTCAAGGTATTCGTCATGCTCAGCTAGTGCAAATGTGGTATTTTGGGAAAAAAATCTGAATTTTATGCAGATTGTAAAATATCTCAAAACATAACAACAATAACTCCATTCAAGCAACCGATACAAGGGCATATCTGATAGGAAAGCATTTTTAGTACTGGGAAGGAGTAATAATAACTGAGCATATTTCAAGGCAGCCCTTCTTAGGAAAACCAGCCCAGGAAGAGGGAAGAGGACAAGCAAAGTCTTTGGAGCCATAAGCTACAAGGACTTGTAAAGACAGATGAAGAAAAGAAGGCAAAAACCTTCTGTGTTATATCAATATTCTGTATGTGGATTCCAAAATCTAGTAAGATGAATAAGACAGATAAGAAAAAAATACTTCACTAAATCATACCATGCACATTGTTTTCCCCAGGAAATGTTCACTACCATATTTAAACATTATTCAAACACTCAGTATTTCAGGAAGTGTCCTTTTAAATGCCCAGTTTTCTAGACCTACTGTGCAGAAAAGCAATTACAAAAGTAAATATTCAATATATTCCATGTTTGAGTGATGCCTAGAACCCAAGTCGAGCAGCAGTGAGGACTGCTGCTCCTGGAGGTGGGACAAGAGTGTAACTCTGCATGTTGCATAAAGCCCGTGTGAGCAATGACTGGGACTTGACTGTGTCTGGGCAGATGTCACCTTAACATGCCTGCTAGCAAACAGCAGAAGGCAAAGGAGTCAAGATAGAAGAAAACTCAGGCATTTTACAAAAGAACACGGCAAAATCAAGTCACTGTAACAGAAGCTCCACATATGAATGAAAAAGCAAGGAAATGCCAGCACCTTTCTAGCCTCACCTGGTATAAGCGCCAGAAAACAGGACTCAGAACAAGTCCGTGGTGTCTGCATTTTCCCCTATTGCAATTACCACTATTTTATTTCATTTTCTTAGTATAAAAGGATACACACCCATGTAACCTTTTTAAGGTATGCACTTCATTATAACATAGCAGTTACAGCAGTTACAGAAGGTCTGGTATCTTCCAAATACTCTTGTTATTTTAACAAGGAGTAAAATTGTGGTTAATCATGCTTCATGCTTCTATGTCCAAACTACGCAAATTTAACACATTAGTTCTTTCACCAAGTGTGAAACAGATGCAAAAAAATACACGGCTCTGAATAAGATTTCAAATAATTAACAGGAAAACAGAAGGTACCTGCAAAAGGAAAAGTGAAGTGCTGCAGAGATGCCAATCACAGCAACGCAGTGAGCAGTCACTGGGCACCAGAGCTGTCCCACGCAAGCTGGTTCTTCTGTTCCTCTGCTCACATTGACTTCCACTAGCCCCTTTACTCTTTTGTTCTACTCAGTTTTATTACTCTGCTCCTTAGAACTTCCTTCCAGGCTCATTTCCGGTTGTTTGTCATACTAATCAATATATCTGAACATTTTTACATTCTTTTCCTTTTCAAAATGTCTCCTGCAAATTTACTCCATATATTTTCACATGCATACACGCATGCAAAAAATACCCTTCCAAAATCCCATAACCTGAAGCAGGAATAATTTTACATCTTCCATAGTTTGCACTTTTTATTTCCCGTCTCCAGGAATTTCCTCAGACTTTATCTAAACAAACTGCTATCTTTTCAGCAGAAGAATCTTATCATACACATCTTCCGAGTTGCTAGCACTGTTGGCAAGGTAGGTAACAGTAAACAGACATCAAAACATGATACAGCCCTAGTAAAATAACTCTATGCAACCATGTGCTCTAAAGAACACACTTAACATAGGGAAAAGAAATTTGACATTTCCTTGACATTTCCAAGAAAGAAGGAAAAAAGAAAAAAAAGCTTTTTCTTGACCTTCAGTAAAATGTTTCTCCTGTGATAGTCTGCAAATACAGCTATCAACTCTCTGTATTTAATATATGAGTTGATTAACTCAGAAATACTGTCATAGTTTGGGAGCTCTTCTTACCATAACAATAATACTTCTTCATCATGCCTGTGTCAGGTCACAGTTACTTGAAGGAAGGATCCTCTTTTTCAAAGATGCAGTGTCTTTGGGGTCCTGTATCATCACAACTACAAAGTTTTACTTGTCTGGAGATGTTATTAGTGACATATTGTTGACTGCTAGTCATGAGGTTTTATTTTTAAGTATTTATTATATCAATATCTTCCATAGACTTTAGAAAAATTAAATTTCTATATATGCCTGTATAAATTCACGTTTATGTAACCTCTGTGTATCCAAATGGGAGACCTTTGCTTGTTGCAAAAGATTTTCATATGTGAAAACAGAAAATACAGAAAACTTGTTTCTGTTGAGTCAATGCTAGGTGAAGCAGCTGATCCTTGCTTGTACGCCTGCTCAGTCTATGGCAGTATGAACTTGCTGCACCCATCAAGGCATCCAAGGAGAGGGCCTAGGGCAGATCCTCTCCTGTTCCAAGGAAGGGAGGACACAGACCCTTCAAGTTTTGCCCAAGTATGGCAAAAAAGAGTTTCCCTTTCCTTCTCTGCACCACCAAGCAGGCTGCAAAGATGAACTCATCCCAAGAGACTGAGTGCCACAGGGAGATGCATTAAGACCTGATAAGGCTCCGTCACAGCTAAGTCTTATCAGAGCCCATTACTGATAGCGTGGCAGCATGTCACCCTGAGCGATTATTTGCCTCTTTTCTGTGAATTTATCTGAAGACAGAGCTCCTTGCTGCTCCTGACAGCATCATTAGCACCGCTCCGTGCATTTGTTGATGAAGAACCCAGTTCCTTTCACCTAACGGGGAAATACACGTTTAATCACGTGCCAGGACATAGCATCCATTTTTACAGGTTGGGATGATACTCAACTCATCCTAAAAATCCGCACACTTTCCTGGCAGCCTTGTGAGGTTCTGTTGGTGGCCGGCCACCTACTCCCTGCCGTGGCATCGTGCCAGGAATATTCCATCTGTTAGGGTGGCCAGGGTGGGAAGGTGGCTGCTCTGTGCTCCATGGCCAGAGCACAGCTTGGCTTCTACAGCTGGGTCCAGAAAAACTGCTCCCGAAGCACTTGGGGTGAAACAACTGGCATGGAGCAATGCTGTGGATTTTGGGTTCCTGACTAAATCCCTAGACCAACGGAAGCCTGTTTTTCAGGAAAGCCAAGCACTTACAGTAAAGATATTCATTAGAACCAATAAAAGCTGTAGGTGCTCAGCAGTCAGGCTGCGAGCCCTCTCATTCAGATGCTTAATTGGAGGGACTTGCATTTGCAAATGTTGCCCTAAGGAACTCAGCAGCCCGTCTAAGAGCAGCTTAATTGGCGCAGACAAGCCCAGACTGAAATATGCAACATGCTGGGGCATCTCTTTCAAATACACCAAAAAAGAAGAAAAAAAAAAGGAAACCCAAGTCACCCATGTTAAAACGTAAAAATATTTGTCAGTGTTTTACTGTTCAAATCCAAGGTCTCTTTTCACATAAATGTCAGTCTGAGATTTTAGGGTGGGGATTAAAGTAAAATGACAGGCAAAACTAAGAGTCATCCACTGGTGATAAGCAAAAGTCATACTCAATGAGTGAAATCTTTCATTTAAAAGTAGACATTAGCTCTCTGCTTTATTCAAATGCCTTATGACATGAAGCATTTATTTTTAAGTGATAGCTGAATTTAAAAAGTGAATGATCACCTCACTATTTTTTGCTGCACAGGCATCTATGGCCCCATCAATTTTGCTCACAGAAAAAATTAGTTAGTTCGCAGTCTCTGTCATGCTCTCACATTATAGCTTCAGTTTATTATTACTCTGTTTAAATAAGTTATCCATAAATTCCAGCTTGCATAACAACATTTGTCTTAATTAAAATCTTATGTCCATTTCAGTTGGAAGCTATTTCTCTTTTCCCTCCTAAAAATCCTACTGTGAAGTATTCATGAGGCAGAATGACCTCTTGTTCTACCCGAGAGATGGCTGCATTTCATCAGCGGTGGGCGAGGTAACTCCTACCTACACAATCTGTAAAGCTGTCATGAGAACTCCAAAGATTAAAAGGCTTTTTTTAAACAAAAACTGTCATTATCCTGATTAAAGGGGAAAGATCCTTACATACTCAAAACCACATGCAAAAAGGAAAAGAAAAAAAAAAAAGAAAGAATATATAACAGATGCCTAAATGTACCTAGGGGATAATGTGTTCTGATTCAAGAAAATGATTATCTACCCATCCCTTTTCTCCCACACATATCCCTAAGGAAAACAGAAGGAGGGTCTGTTTTCGCGGTGTCTGTTTCCCAAAGCAAACGAACACGATACAGATTCCAGCTCATAGCTGCCCCGGTAAAACCTGTTTTTCTGTGTTTCTAAGAGCCAGAAAGGAGTTCTTAATTAACATGCTCTTTTAAAAAATAACTGGGGGGGGGGGGGGGGGAGAAAAAAGAAATAAAACACACACACCCAAAAGAAAGACATCAACAGAAAGCCGTGCAAGTGGGAGTGAGGTCTTGGGGACAGGGTGTGAGCTGCTTTTCGGGGTCCCAACAGCTGGTGGGTGCTGCAGCCCCAAGGAGCAATAAACACGCGGGCAGCACAGGCGGAGGCCGGGCCCTGTGCCGGGCTGCCGCCATCAGCACACCCACGCTCCCCGCTTATTTTTAGCCTCGACCCATGGAAGCAAACGTGTGATGAAATACTCAGCAGAACTTGTTGTTCTGGCCCCCGGGAGAAGCTCCTGGGCTGCTCCAGCGCTTTACAGGTTGCTCCTCGCGCTCCTCCTGTCCTGCTTGCCACCAGGCCCTGGCTCTTCGTTTTCCCTCCCTCTAGGCCATAGCTCATTAGTCAATTAGGGCAAATCCTGATTGTTCCCCACACGGCTGCCTCGCCCGCTTTTCCCTGTGGTCAGCATTTTTATGTGGATATTTAAATTTTGTAAGCGGAAACCAAATGAGTCAGGAAGTGACAGATCAGGTGCAAATGCAGTACTCAGGGCTTGCTTTGAGGCCTTCTTCCTTCAGCAGCAGATACTACCTCAGCCCTTTGGTGATGGGCTTCTGATGGGAGGAAAAACAGGCATGTGGTGGCACCTCTTAAGTATGTAGCTAAAACACATACACATGGTCCCCATACCGGTGAAGAACTAACTATGTAGTAAACATCCGCACTACAAATCACATAGAAGTGGAAGATCTTTCAGCAGAAAGATGGACGATATACAGGTAATGCTACAGGTGCACGGCATATGTGCAGGTATCCTGATTTTGAAGAGCCACAGCCCTGGCTGAGCCCATCTGTTACACTGAAATGTAGAATACATCCAAAGGGAAACACTCTAAATCTGTATGACAACAGAGGAGGAAACTAGCCAGGGGAACCCAAAGCACTCCAAGATGAGCAGGAACATGTAAAACAGGTGAACATTAAAATCTTTTGCAGAAGATAAATAAGAGCTCTTTTAAATGTTAATTTATATATTTGTGGGGCCAACTACACTCTGAGTTCTCCAGTCATTAGCCTATTTACATGCCTATTGTGTTCCTTCAATATAAGGTCTCAGAAAAAGATCAATTTGCAAGCTGCAGAACTAAGATTTTTGCATATCAATACGAATACATTTACTTCTGCATCTACAGATCTCTTTTAAGCTTTTCAGCAAGACTTTTATCCCTCAAGTTCTAAATACGTGATAAAAACATACATGCAGTTAGAATTAGGACAGTTGGTAGGGGCTACGTATAATCTAGGAGCTTTCACTAAATTTTGGTGGTGTTCAAAATCTGTTCAAAATCAAATCTTCTCTAAGACACGAGTCTGGACTTCATGTCCTTCATGCCATTACAAGAAAACTCAGAATTAAAAATTGTCAAAGGATGCACGTGTATCACATTCGTATATACAATTAATCAATATGGACGACAGTTCGCTGCTGTAAATGCTGAGCGAAAGGCATGCAGATCCATAGGTTTTCAACACCAGTTGTGATGCAAACCACACACAGTTAAAAGTTAGCAAACTCAACCCACAGCAGAGTGCAGAAAGAGAAAGTACAGTACTAACTCGCTGAGAGGATTCAATTTTCATCAAGTACCTTTGCATGTCAAGTTCTGAATGGAGAGAGACCAACATGCACTGCAAAACCTGTGGAAGAAAGAGAGAGAGAGAGAAAAGAAAAGGGGGAGGGGGAAAGAGAAAATTGTTAAAATGAAAGGAAAAAGGAGAAAAACGAAAATAATACCTGCACATCCTGAAAGTACACTGAGTAAACCAAGAGCAGGGAAGAAAGGCAAAGAAAAGTAATGTAAGAAAATGCACTGAAAAGTAATGATGAAAAGGCACACCTTCCAGGGAGCAATATGCTCTGTCAATATTTAATATGCAATATCCTGAGGACCCTTGCTGGACTCAGTTCAGATGCACTACGTGTGCTGGTATGTCAAGGAAATGGAGAATGCTTTTTCTAATACAGGAGTTCATAGCACAAAGTTAAGCCACCCAGTTTCAAAGATATATCTAGCAACCACATCTGTCAAGAAATGGCAAATATGCATTGTTCTTAAGAAATGATACAATTCTTGGCAGCTGCTAGCAGCAGTCATTACACTTTGGGGCTGTTTTCACACTTACTACAGAGGCATGGTATTCTTTAAGAGTACTTAAAATATTACATTACTCTTGTTTAATGACAATTTTTGCAAAGAAAAAAAAAAGATAAACTACAGTATGATTAAGAAGCATTCTCCAGTTATGTTTCTCTTTCTTATGCTACATCGGATCTTAAAACACACATAATGTGAAAACGTGAAAAGGGGCTGAAGGTTAAAGAAAGAACCAAGCATCTTTTCCCCTAACAAATGAATGGCATGAGAATTGGAGGGGGAAATTGCTTAGTGATGTTTGAGCTCTAATAGGTGGAAGTTCTATATGCTCCTTAATCTTCATTTGCTGCAGGAGGGAGTGGGGTGTACAGGGATATTATATAGTGCTTTAAATAACTCTCTCTGAGCACTTTATTCCTCCTTCAGCCAGTGTCAGGCTCCCACGACTGCTGCTGCCCTATTCAAGGCTTGCAGCTATTCACATCAGGCAAAGACATTCAGCCTGCTTCCATAACAAGCACATTGTTATTAAGAACCTTACTTAGCAATTATGATGCCAACATCATAATTAGGAGAGTAATTCAAAGAATCTTTTGAATTTTACAAACTCAGGGACATGAACGTATGATAGTTGATTCCAGGGACAAGATAAGCAACTGCACTGTGATTTTTCATGATTTAGTCTCCTGGACACTTTAAAAGGGCAGAACCACTTTATTTAAAGAGAACAATAGGTCATTTTTTCTCCCTATGATAAATGTATTGTTCAGAATTGTTCAAGTAAAATGTGAGCTTTAGAAATAAGCTATTTATGCAAACACGGTACAAATTAAACTCAACCTTCCGGCAAAACCTGGATAAACTCCAATTCCAAACCACAAATACAAAACAGTCATTTACCAATGTCTCAGTAATACTGGAACTGTATTAAGAGTTTTTCATATTTTTATAATGTCAGTACCCCACACATGCAAAGCCTGGAAAATTCTGTTTGCCTTTTAGTCAAAATTATTGTCCCTTTAAAAAAAAAGAAAAAAGAAGAAAAAAAAGAAGAAAAAAAAGAAAAGAAAAAAAAGTTACTAATTTTCTAAGGACTAAATCCCATCTCAAAGTCAAATAAAGGAGTTTTCCAAGGGAAAAAAAGTCATGCTGCATGGCTACCTGACTTTCAATCAGCATCAGATCTCAAGACCATGCTTTGAAAGGGGCATTGGTATGTAAAACTATGCAAGAATCACTCTCCCTAAATCTATTGCCTAAGATCAACTTGAGTTACTCAGTTTCCTGAAACTCTGTCACCCTGATGGGGAAATATAACTGTTTCACATTCTCTGGATTTTCCTACTCCCAAAGGTAGCATTCCATAAGGTAGGGTAATAAAGTAAGGGTGCTTGAGAAACCCAGCAACTCTCCCTACCCATGATCTAAGGGAAATGTGGCTTGTATCCTTAGCTCTCTTGTTCTTGTCTCATAGCAACATATTAATTCTAAAACAAGTAGATAGATGAGGATTTGTAGTTAAAATACATAAAACTTGTCCACCTAGATCCAGAAGTCTCTATCCTCTTAGAATATTTGTTTCAAAAGCCCATGGTGCCTCATGGAATAAAGCAGTGGAGTTAGCAATCTCTGAGCAAACACAACCTGACACAGCCTGACATGCCACACACAAACACGGAATCACAGCACTGGCAGTACAGGAGAACGATCCAGAGAATCCAGGGTAAGGCAGCACCAGGACATCAATATGGCCCACTCTGTATTGCCTAATGAAGACACGGACATGCCAACATGGGAGAAAAGTAATCATGTCACCGCTTCAATCCAGCATACAGTCCTGATCATGAAAGAGATTTGAAGATATTTGGGTTTGAATCCAAGCTGAAAGTATGGCTTCATTTGGTGCTTTCACAAATATTTCTTAACTTTGCATGTCTGCTTCCAAACTCACCAGCTCTCTGATCACCAGCACTCTGATGACCTCCTAGTTATTTAAAGGAGTAATGATCTATTTCTTCCTTTCCTCCTATATTGCTGGGGAGTTTTTTTTCCATATGTGGGCATGCATGTGGATATATATAGTCCACAATGATGGGAAATGAATTCAAGGAGAGTTTTGCAATTCCCAAAAGCAGTGAGGGCTGCAATCTCCCCCTTCTGTAGGGACAAGTTCCTGTGACAATTTCGTATCTCCTGCTTCCCTCACAGGTTGGCTTACTTCATTGTTCCAGAAAAGTTGCCTATCATAGGAAATAACAGGAATGAGCAGAGAAACAGGAAGTTAGAGCAAATCTCACAGAAGATTAAACCTCTTTGGACTAGACTTCCTATGAAAATCCATGTAGAGCAGAACAGCAGACTTATGAGCTCTCAGCAACCTCTACTGGCAAGCAGAGAAGCTCCTGTGCTTCACACTAAGCAGAGTTTATAGACCCTGTGTTTTTATTCCTGTACAGGAGAATCTGGACCCTCTGCTGGTTTAAATGCCCATTCTGTGACTGGCTTCAGCAGGATCTATGGCAGGGGAGCTTGGTTGGCCCCATGAGTGGGAAGAATGACAGGGATTTTCAGTCTGTCACCATAGACAGTCAAAGCAGTGAGATTCCTGCTGGAACAAGTATTAGGTCTTCATGAGCTATGAAAGCAAACTGCCAGAATAAAAGCAGAACCACGTCCTCTCAATGCCAGATGAACACAGAAACAGATTAAGATGGGCAGATAAAAAGACAAAAGGGAGAAAATTAACAGAAGGGCATAACTAATATCTTCTGGAAAGAGGTGGAAAGTGTTAGATGCCAAGGAGGAGAATAGAGGAGAAAGTGGGGCAGGGATGCTGTGCACAGCTAAGGGAGCAGTTGCAGACCCTCCTGAACCAGCAAACAGGAGGAGGAAGTAACGCTGCAAGGAGAGGAATTGATTTCAGGATCCAGTCCCTGCTGCAGTGAGAAAGGTGCAGGGAACAAAGGAAATGGCTGCCAAACATGCCGCTTTTGAACTTTGAACCAGTATGGAGTGAGCAGTGGTCCTGGAAAAGGTGTGGAAAGCTAAGAGTCAGAGGAGGAAAGCAAAGATGCCAGGAATGTGCTGAACGTCGTCAGTCCAGGGAGATGCCTGGCGAAGGCCGCCAGTAAGGCCGTATCCAGAGGATTAGCAGGCTGTAGCTCTGGGAGGACAGAGATTAATATCTCAGGGCTGCCTGTATTAGTCATTATCCCAGGGCCTTAAAAATGAGGGTGAATGAACTGTAAGGCTGCCTAGTGGGATCGGCTTGCTAAGCAGATCAAAGGGAAGGGTTCACCATTTTAAGCAGGATCAGGCCTGTCGAGCACTGAATGCTAAATCTCCAAAGGGAAAAGCAGATGCTTCAGACACTTCTGTTGATGATTTAGTAGCAGACATCTGTCCCACCGAATTAGTCTGAAATAATGTCACAGATCAGTGTTAGGAGTGACCGCAGCTCCGAGACGTGGGAGGTAACACTGCTATTCTTGCTGCCAGTGATAATAAAAAGCAAATGCTTTTTTACTAGGGCACTGGTACTGCCATGGAAATGATGGAATTAAAGGAGAATGTCAGGTTTTCTGATTTCTTTCGATTTCTGTAATAGGCCTCTGATTCATGCTTTAGATGCATTTCCAAAGGGAAGTCCTTGCAAAGGCAGAGCACGTTAAACAAGTTGGGTTTAGCAGGGGTCACCCAGGAAGATGACACAGCCCCTGAGACAAGAAGTGGCCAAAACCAGGAGCGAGAGGCCTCGCTGTGGTGTGAAGCAAAGGCAGGTAAACCAGAACTCTGCAAGGTCAGTTAGCACTCGCTGGATTTACAGACTTGTGCTGAGGTCCTGTAGAGACCTGCGATGCTGGGGAGAAACAATAATG
>JAVCKT010012141.1:11801-23772 GCA_032273925.1 Rhynchotus rufescens | reverse complement strand
CTGGGGACTGTGAGCACCGGTCACACAGGCCCTTCTGTTCTAACAAAAGATAGAAACGACCCCCAGGGCTCCTGACTGCAGGATTCTTTCCTTAATTTAAATGGAAATAAAATTTATTATTAATGTTTAGTTTCACTCACCTTTCCTGCCTACTCAAAAAATACATAACTCACTGTAGCCTAACTGTGGAGCAGGTTCTAGAGACTTCTCTTCCTAAGCTTTCTGTTTTCTCTCCGTCCTTTGTCATTGATGGTTTTGGCTACTCTTCCAAAGGAGGTAGAGCTCGCCCCTCCAGCCTGACTACTTTCTCTTCTGCCTAGTTAAGTGGTGATGTGAAGAAATGTCACTGACCTTTTCCTCTTCCCTGTCTTCCGTGAACACAGAGCTCTTGATAATCAAGTCTACGTAGCTACTGCTTCTCCTGCTCGAGATGAAAACGCTTCCTACGTTGCTTGGGGACACAGCACGGTAGTAAATCCATGGTGAGTTCAGAAAAATAATAGCTTTCTCTTGGTTAAAAAATGTTTAACGTGGCAGTCACATTTCAGTCTCACATTTTCACTTCTAAAAACATCTTAAGTTTTAGTTAAAAGCGGCAGCCACATGCAGCTTGGGGGCTTAGTGACAAAAAGAGACAAGCTTGCAATAAGCTACGCTTTCAAAGTCATCTTTTTTCATACTTTTTTTTTTTAAGATAGCCAGTAAAACTAGTTTAACAATATGCATTCTCCCTGTAAGCACAGAAGCTACTTCCATAACATCGGGTATTAGTAAATACTAATACTAATTAGTATTAGTATTAGTAATTGTCTAATTGTCTCTGAAATTCATGCCATTCTATACTAGGTAGTGTGATAAATGTCTGTCCGGAACAGAACCATATATAATCTTTGCATAAAGCTGCTTAACCTCCTCAAAGAGCAACCCTGCTTGGGCCCAGGAAATGCAAGAGTGTCTTCAATGAGACAAGGCCCGTTCTGATTTAAGTTACTTTTTCCCGTGTGGCAGAGCGGCTCTGGGTAAAAGCAGCAAAGTCAGGAGTGCGGAATTGCTGTGCTATTTTTAGGACAGCCCTGTTGCTCCAGCCCCAGCTGCACAAGGGGAGCCCTGCCCTTGTACAAATGCCAGCCACTCTGCTGCTGCCTTGACACCCCTGTGCTAATGCTGCCAACAGCTATGCTTCCTGTTGCAGGGGGGAGGTCATTGCCAAGGCTGGCGCCGAGGAGGCCCTGCTGTATGCAGATATAGGTAAGCTGGCAGTTTCCCTGTTTCCCTCTCCTATAGGAGGAAACTCTGGCACTAAGGTCACCTCCCTCACTGGGTAAGAGCAAAGCCTGGGCTTATTTGGCTCTGGCTGCCTAGTCTGGGGACCAACAGAGACAGGCGCTGTGAAAGCTGCTCCTTTCCTGGGCACTTGGCAGTCCTTTTTGACCATCTTCTCAGGGCTGTTTCTTCTCCCTGCAGATCTGAAGAAGCTTGCGGAAATCCGCGAGCAAATCCCGGTTTTGAAGCAGAAGCGCAAGGATCTGTACAGCGTGGAGGGGAAAAAGTGAAGCTGGGGGAAGGGGAGGCTCCCGAGGGGGCACCACAGCTGCTGCCTTCCCCTTCAGCCTTCCTCACCTGGCTGCTCCGGAGGCTGCTGCCCCCTGGGAGAGTTAATTTTAAAAAAAGAAAAGAGAAATAGAGCTTCTGAGCCAACATATATATAATTTCTTTTTAGCAGTAGTTAACAACTAGGACAAGACTAGAAGTCAAATCATCTGAACTCAACATTGCTGTTTAGGCATCACAATTTTAAGCACTGCTTATCATCTCTGCTGTTCTCTAAGTTTCTGAGGCTTCTATTTGTAGGAAGTGGGAATGGCACCCTTGTGTCCTGCGGAGAGCCTGCAACGCTGGCCTGAGTGCCTTGAATGCTCAGTGAGTGCCAAGCTCAGTGAGTGCCTTGAGTGCTCAGTGAGTTGCCAGGCAGCCCGGAATTCTGCCCGACCTCTCCCACCCAAGCTGTGCACACCTAAGCAGGCAGTCGAGGGACACAGAAGCGCCCAGTTACAAGGGGCACTTACAGCTTCAGTTTTAACCCAGTAGGAAAAGGGGCCACATTCTGCTCTGTGCTGCCTGGTGACAGTGCATGAGGAGGGCAGCTGCTCTAGAGGGATCCTTAACAGGTCTGAGCTCTTGGGCCTTCTCGGCACCATCCATAGCGTTTCCCTCGCTGCAACTGCTGCCAACGCTGCTCTGCGCTACCAGCTCAAGCAACAGTAACACGGCAGTGAAAATAAAGCCAGAAGCCGCAGCTGCCTTAGTGCTCTGCCTGCATTGACTCGGATGCCTGGCAGTGCTCAGCTTACAGGGCTACAAGGAGAGGAGCCAGTCAAAGGATGGAAAACTAACTACACTGAGGCTTTCCGACCCTGGTCTCACAGGTGATGGGTAGCAGAGAGGCAGGTCGTACCTGATGGGTGGCATAACCTATCCCTGTCAGAAATGAGCTCTCATAACTGCATGTGAAACCCTCCTTACTCCACTGCTCTGGCTAGAAAAAGCAACTGATCAGTTATTAAAGATGGCTTTGAGATAGCAGGCTAGCAGTTTTTGAGAGCTGTTTGCACACCAGGAAGCCTCCTTGGCACTGCTCTTTCCAGCTCATAAAAACAAGAATCGCCATGGGTATTTTCTCTCGCAGGAGAGCTCAGGTGGGAAGCAGGTGCAGCCCATATCATCACTCCCAGCCTCTGCTGCAAGCTTTTAGCTTTCCAGTAGCAACCAGACTCAAGCAAGCCATGAGGCTAAAGGAGATGGCAAAGAAAAGAGGTGGCCTCAGGGAGCAGGTTTTCCTCACGTAGCGCTCTTCACTTTCCCCAAACTACCTTACCTTTTCCTTCGTGTTGATCCAAAGCTGTTGCCTCAATAGTTCCTTGATGGTCTTTTGACTTCTCTGAACTGAGCTGCATGTGGCCTCTAGCAGCTCCAGCCACCTCAATGGAAAACAATGAGCAAATTAAGCCAAACACTAAGGATATCCCCAACGCCTTATGATCCTCATGTCCTCAGAAGACAGGTCAGCACATTCCGCAGCCTGTGGCAGCTCCCTCCCAGCAAGCTTCTTGTATCCGTGCTTGCCTGGCATTCCCATATACAGGCCAGAGAGGCTCTAAGAAAAAGAGTCACAGAGTGTAAGGTGAAATGAAAATTTATTGGTTGAAAAATAAATATAAAAAATGAGCAATTCTGCATCTGAGTTGGAGCCCCTGCACATCCTGAGCAGTCAGCACCAGGGCCGGCCCCTGCAGGGCTCCAGCTGCTCAGCCAGCTCAGCTCCTCCCGACCCCTATTTCTGAGCTCCTGCACCTGGCTCCTCTTGCCAGCCCCTTTCTGCCCCAGCTCCTTCAGCACAGGCTGGGCAGCAGTAACGCGGCGCAGCCTTCCCGAGCACTTGTCCCCCCCTAACCCAGATGCAAGTAACCCTTCGGTATTTACCCTTCGCGCCAGGCGCAGGCTGCATGCACACAGACCCAGAGCCCGCTGGGGCTGTGGCCAGAGCAGCTTCCCGTGGGGAGGGGACAGGTGGCAACATGAAATGGCCACTCAGGTGAGTTGCACTCAGAGGGGACACACGTGCAGTCCAAGGCAGGCTGGTTTCCAGCCCACACCCCCGTTCTAGCAGGGCTCTTTGAGCACCTCCAATAACTCCACTGCCAGAAGGGATACACAGGGACTGGGATCTTGTGGGATATTTTTATTCTTTTCCCAAATGAAAAAGTGCATAATCAATCCTTGGCTAGAGAACAGCTGTAGTAACAGCAACTTTTTTTTTTTTTTTTTTCAAAATATTGGCAGAACACAGGCACGTTAAAGTCACCTTATTATACATTTGCACCAATATTCTACAACCACAAAACCTGCCCCGCAGCCACCTTGCTGAAGTTTAAGCTCTTTTCAAAGGCAAGGCAGAAAATACAGCAGTGCCCCTAGTACCTGGATTCAGCAGGGACATCGGTACCAGCGCTGCGGGGGAAGCTGTTCACGGCCAACCTGGCTGTGAGTAAGTTAGAGCTCTAGAGTAAGTTAGAGCTCAGCTCCTTGAGCCATCCTCCATCCCTCTCCACCTTCCACCTGCACAGAGATCTCAGTGCTTTAAATCACAGCTTCCCTTGCCTTGTTGACAAGCCCCTCTCTGCCTCTGAACAAGGGCAGGAGGGACTGGACGCGAGTGGGATGAAGATGAAGGCTGCGATGTGGGGAAGCCGCTTCCCAAGCTCTTCCACGCCCGGGGTTTATGCCTGGCTTCAGTACCAGCTGCCTACCTGAACATCTGTCTTGGAGGTTTTGCTTGAACTACATCATTCTTTAAAAAATAACACTAAAACCCAGCAATCCTTTCTATCACACTGAAGAGAAGCCTGAGCCAAAGGCACCTCCATACAACAGCTGCCAGCTACTCCGAGTCCTGGCTTTCTTGGCTGGATCTCCTCTCCCCTGTAACCCTCAGCTCAACATCAGCCCTGCACCATCCCAGACTTGCTCAGCCCACGGTTCCTCCTCATTTTTAATTAGGGCTTCAGGTGAGAGAAGTCAGAAGGGACTTGGTCATCACGAGCTCTGCCCAGACTCGGAGCAGCCTTGGGCAAGCCCAGAGAGGCGTCCTGCCGTTTGTGCCACTCCTCTGTGTTACGCAGCCTTTTCACCCAAACCTGCTCTTACACGTGTCAGAGAGAGGTACTTGAAGGTAATATTTATTCGTTGAGTTTACAGGTGATATGTCATTTACAAAAAAAATTACAGACAAACGCATCCTTTCAGTGCAGTTTCAAACTAGTTCAAGAACAGGCAAAAAATCCGTGATGATCTGG
Organism: Rhynchotus rufescens; assembly: GCA_032273925.1. Taxonomy (NCBI): domain Eukaryota; kingdom Metazoa; phylum Chordata; class Aves; order Tinamiformes; family Tinamidae; genus Rhynchotus; species Rhynchotus rufescens. Next base: position 18,919 of record JAVCKT010012141.1, on the reverse strand, counting down.
AATGCTAAGTAATAGACAGCACATGCTTTTTTCCCTTAACTGATCTGGGGGGTGGGAGGGGAGGCAGTAGGAAAGGAAGAACCAAGAGGAGAAAACGCCAGTGGAAAGAAGGCCATGCGAATAAAAACTCCCTCGGAGAGCAGGGTGCCTCCGCCCGGCCTCACTTTGTCCTCAGGGGCTGCCTGCACCATCCAGTCCCTCGGGCTCTGCGTGGCCCTGTGACGTCCCCACCTACGAGCGAGGGGGCACAGGAGACCTGGCCCGTCCTGGCAGCCTCTGCAGGTGCCGCAAGAGAGCAAGGCCAAGCCCAGCCTGCAAACTGCTGCCGGCAGGGCCACAACCAGAGAGCAGGGCAGCTTCACCACAGCTCAGTTCACTTTTTTTTTTTTTTAAAGAGATGAAATACACTAGAAAATTCAGGGTAAGTGAATCTGTTACTTCTAGGATGGGAAGAAACCCAACGCACTGTACGCTGAGCTAGTCAAAAGTGTTTGCAGAAGGTTTGCTCAGTCACATCAACCTGCGGAGACGCCGCATGGACTGAGTGGCTTCAATACTAAAAAGACCAACTAAAAAGACCACAACACAGAGCCTGAGCGAGAGGAAGCTCTTTATGCCACTACTTTATGGTTGCCAGTTAAAGACGGTGCTGGCTGCGGAGCGGCTGCTTCGCTTCTGCGGCCTTCATCATCTTAGACAATACCCAAGTCAAGACAGAGCAGGAAAGATTCCCAATTCCTTATCTGGAACTTCAGGCTAATTTGTGTCCTTTACCCCAGCCCGTCCTGCTACGGGCTCTGGCGAGGACTGAGCCAGAAGGCCGCAGCCTCCAGAGGCCGGTGCAGGGAGGCTGGAGGCTCTGCCGGCTGCTGCCTTGCAGCAAGCAGGGGGCAGCGCCCCGCGAGCGCCTCCCTCCCTGCCCGCGCGGCTCCCGCTCATCCCCACAGCCGCCCTGCACCTTCCACAGGGGGCTGCCCCCAGGGAACACGGTGCTGCCCCTGTCCCTGCCGGCCGTGGCCTCCGCGCCGGCTCCTTCTGCTGTGCCAGGTCACTGGAGCCCTCTGGGGCGAGGCTGCAGCCTCTCCAAGCGACTCCCCCCTAGCTGCCCCAGGGCTCTTTCGAAGTAGTTTCTATGCAGGATTGTGCATGCCTGGGAATATTTACAGGGATTCTCTCCACTTCTATTGGCTTAAAAAAAAAATCTATTATGAAACAGTTCTGAAAATTATTCTTTTTTTTTTTTTTTTTCAATTTTGCAAAATTAAAATCAACTCTCAAGGATTAACTGCATATAAAAAAGAAACCTATTTTACAGCACTGGCTAGTATTACCTTTAAAATCATCAGGAAAAAAAAAAACATGCTGTAAAATTACTTGATAAAGCAAAAATTGCCCACAACATAATCACCCCAACTGAACCAACGTCAAGTTTTTATTTGCATGGCCAAAAATGTCTTCCATTTGTTCCCCTGCAACTTTATTTCCCTTAACGCGCTGTAAGGTCTTTGCTGCAGGAGGAACAAGCTGCAACACTGCATACTTCCTCGGACAACCACTCCCACAACACCTAAACATTTAACAGATGTAACAAATGACAACACCACGAACGGGAAAAAACTAAGTTCCACCATTCAGCATGGTTGGCGACAGCATCCCTAGGGCTGGCTGAAGTGGGCAACTTCTCTTCCAAAGGTCTCCTCCTCCTCCTCGTGTCCCTTTACAGCGTCGGTGGCTTCAGTCCGTACTTCTTTGCAACTTCTGTCTGGGCGTAGGCAGCATCGCAGAGCGAGTAGAGATGGGCCATCTCCATTTCCGATTTGGCCAGGTTGATAGCTTTGTTGAACATCTCGATGGCTTTGTCCAGGTTGCCTCTGCAATGAGCCCAAGCACAGCCCGTGGAGCGCAGCCGAGCAGCTGCTGCATCCCCCACCTTCTTTTTTTCCCCTCCCTACTGGACTTTCAGTCCAGCTCAAGGACACAGCGGGGACTACCGTAAGGACGTGTGATGACGAGGCACAGAGAGGGGCCCCTGGAGCAGCACCCCATGCCAGGAGGAGGGCTGCTGAGGGCAGCTGTTATGCAGCATTCCCCTTCCAAGCCCCCCAGGGCTGGTGTGGAACGACACGTTCTCCACGGGACACCGGGGAGACCACACAGACAGGGCCAGGACATCAGTGGGAGGTCTTCCACTTCCCAACTGAATGGAGTCTCCCCCCTTGCAGGCAGCTGGGCACTCAAGAGGAAAACTCCTATAGCAAAGACAAGGCCTCAAAATATGTAGATGCAGAAGAGCAGGCAAAGCTTTTTGTCACCTGCCACGTTCACGTTAAACACGTGGAGCAGCCTTTGCTACAAGCCCAGCTGCCCCAAGCTCTCGCGCTGCTGCGGAGCGCGCCGCAGTCGCTGCTCTTCAGCCTAGGGCCGTGCAAGGTGCAGAGCTCCTGGGGGAGGCCACGGTGACGAGCCCAGCTCGCACTCCGGGCACCAGCGGCCAGGGCACAGCAAGGGACATTTTAAAGGGCTTTGCTGGACACGCCAGAAACCTAGCAACTCCTATTAGCAAAACGTTATTTAAAATGTATGAGTATTTTCACATACACAGACACATTTGCATGTGGCCCAGTATGTATGATGGTGGGAAACACGGAATCTGCCAGAGCACAAAGCAGAAATGCACTGCTGAGAAAGGAAGGATTTCCCTGCGGGTCACAGAACAGAACTCGGGGCTTCTGCTGAGAAGATGTCAGGAAAGGCTTAAGCTTCACAGAGAAATCTGAAGCACTGCTATCATTTCAAAAGCAATTTAGGACGCTTTACACGACATCTTGACATTACCTTTGCACTTCAATCGTCCCCATGGTTTCATATGCAAAGTCACACTTGTTATCAATCTCAATGGCCTTGCTTATGAGTTCTAAACCTTTGTCTAAATCTTGCTTCCACTGAAGCTGAAGTAAACTGAAAGAGAAGGAGAAAACTTAGAACAAACTTCATGCATCCCCACAACCCAGCCCATGCAAGCTGAAAACTATTCCAAACAAAGGCATTAAATTCTTAATGCAGAATAGAGAGTAGATTCAGGGCTTTTAAAAGAAGGCATATGTGAAATGCACTGTCAGGACGTTATGTCACCAGCCTAAGGCCTCCAAAGAAAGGGAAATTCCTCTCAAGCAAACTGGTTACAGGATTTTTCTTTTTTCTGAAAGAGAAAACTGCAGCACAGAGCTCAACTCAAGCCAGAGCTGAATTCAGAGTCAGATACACTTGATGCAGATACTGATTAGGAATGAAAACTAACAAAACTTTACTGAAACCTCAGTCTTATTTACAGTTTAGTCAAAAAAAAGTATTTCCACAACCTTTTTTTTTTTTTTTTTTTTTTTTTTTTTTTTTTTAAACAGCACTAAGTTGTTTTCACAGAATTGCTCTTTGCGGCTGAACGTTCAGAGCCGAACACGGAGCTAGGCTCGATTCACCTCGGCGCCACCCGCCCGCCCTTGGCCCCAAGCAGCGCGAGCTCCATGCGTACCCTTTATGAACGTATGTGGTGGCGTTGTCTGGCTCCAGGTCGATGCATTTATCATACATTTCGTCAGCCTTGCCAAACTGCTGCTGATCAGTTAGCGCCTGCATCGGACGAGAGAACCGCCCGTCAGCGGGCGCCGCGAGCGCGCGCTGCGTGGCCGGCAAACTCCAATTAAAACCACATCGACGCTCTGGGATCGGCCTTCTCCCCCCGCCGCAGCGCGGCGCGGGCCAGCACACAAGTTACCCGAGCTTATTTGCAAACTGGTGCTCTTTAGAGAGGACAGGCTAAGCTTTAACTGCCCAGATCACCATCACAGTGCCACCTGCGACGGGGTATCCGCAAGCAATACATGTTAAACACGGCACAGCCCCCATACCCATGATTTAAGGTAGCTCATCCAAGGACGAGTGTTACTCCAGAACGGGTTTGCAAAGAGGAACGTACTTGAGCATAGAGTGCATAGCCCTCGGCACACTTTGGAAATTTCTTTATGACCTCTTCGAAGCCCTTCATGGCTACCTGCACAGGCAGGGGATTATTTCCTGTATACGCTTGGCGATACTGTCAAAGACAGAAAAAAAAGAGAAAAGAATTAAGCAACGAAGTGTCCAACAGACCCACACATATCCCCTGGACAGACATGCGTCACGCCAGCTGCTTTGCAAGCTCTGGAAGTTGAGAGGCCTGTCCTGTACACTTAAGCAAAGCTTAAGTCCTTACTCCTCCTTAAGGGATGGCCCAGTGTTTTGCACACCATTCAAACTGAGGTCAGTGAAGTTTTATCTGCTACCACTTGGAAACACAAAAGACCGTCTACATGAACCAAGCTTGAAAAACCAAGGGACGAGCCCTCACTCAAACTGAAGAAAATCTGTTGCATTAGTTCCTGGTTTATTATATATAAAAAAACCTGAGATGTTCATTCCGCTACTTTTCAGTTACTTTCAAGGAAATACTGAGAAACAAAATACGCTTTCAAGAACAACTTTAAAGAAAGAGAATCCGGACAAACCGTTTCCTACCAGAGCGAAACATTTCTGCGCTTGAGCCAAGGCGGAATCAGGTCGCAATCGGATACATTCATCGAAATCCTCCACGGCCTCTTCGACTTGGTCAAGCAGGATTTTCAACTAGCCAGAACGAAAGAGAATCCTATTTCTGTATTTAATCTGCACTTCATACAAGTAAGTGATACGTCAATCAGCATCAGTTAATGTAGTTTCCAGTTCACATTTATCTAGCGACTCACAAAACCTGCGCCTAGAGCTCACTGACAGGGCAGCCCAGAGCCATTGGTGAGCCCCAGGCTTCAGACACAAAAAGGCAACGTCCACAGGTAGGAACCGAGCGCGTCTGCATTTTAGGCTCTTGTGTCTCCACTTCTGCTCTAGCAGAGATCCCACTCATTATGGTCAGTCTCCATAACTGTGCTCTAGTTTCTCAAGTTACTTTGCCTCACTGCAGTTAATGAACTGCGTGGGATTTAACACATTTTCGCTTTCAAACGTCATGATTTTTTTCCTGACATTGCAGTCCTCCACAGGAGTAAAACTTATTTTGCTATTCTCCTACTTTTCTGAAGGGTTATTTTAAAATGCCAATTTTCAAACTGCAGAAGGACTTCCATCCTCCTCAACCATCAAACACCACATTCTATCTCTGAGCACTAAGGAGATCTAACAAAGCCCTGGAGAGAGGCACTGATCTGTGGAAGTCTTCCTAAGGAAAACTTGGCGCTGTCTGTACACAGCACTTTTCCTTTTTCTTCTAGCATCCTTTATATTACAATTCCGAGCTCGGAATTCCCATGTTTCCAAAGCAAACAGCACGGAGCGTGTCTGAGGACACGCGGCTCGCTCCTTTGCTCGCAGCCCAGCCCGCGAGAGGCGAACGCTAGGACGAAAGCGCGGCGTTTGTTACTTGTCCTCGGTGGTGGTAAACGTCCGCGTTCTGCGGGTCGAGGTCGGCTGCCATGTTGAAGTCCTGCGTGGAGAGCGCGGGCTGCTGCTGCTGCATGTACATGCTGCCGCGCTTGATGAGCGCGTTGGCGCGCAGCTGCGGGGAGGAAAGCGCACGAGAACGTCAGGCACACCCGTCCTGGTCCAGCATTACACAATCACACAATGTTCAAGGTTGGAAGGCACCTCTAGAGATCATCTAGTCCAACCCCCTGCTCCAGCAGGCACACCCAGAGCACAGGGCGGCATCCAGGCGGGTTTGGAAGATCTCCAGAGGAGGAGACTCCACAGCCTCCCTGGGCAGCCTGTGCCAGGGTTCTGACACCCTCACAGGAAAGAAGTTCTTCCTCACATGGAGATGGAACTTATTCCCTCCTCTCAATCAATCCCTCCTTCCCATATTCAGCATAAGTTTTTCTGCAATTCTGTTGGAAAGAGTTGATCGAACAAGGTTGGTTCATGGCCACATAGGAAAGTTAGAGCCCTACCAATGCTATCAACGCTGGGAAAGCTTCCACTGCTAACAAAAATAATGAGATGGCTACTGTAGTTGTTGTTAGTGCCATCTGTTGCACACACTCATGAAATGAGTGTTTCTTAAAAAAAACACCCTAACCTATTATGGGGATTTTAGCTTATGGTAACTCTTATGATTTCAATCCAGTCTCTTAATCAATGCAATTGGATGCTGTCTAGGTGCTGAAGGGAGTCTGCATTGCAGCAGTTCTTGCAGAGACATCTTAGCTGAATTTGTTGAGACACCCTGAAATGTTGTTCTGCACAGTCCTTACAAGCTGGCCTGTGATCCTGCCGCCAGTAAATGCATGATACATCAACATATATTATGCTGAGCTACATAAAAACTATCTCCTGGCCATGATAAATATGCACATAAACTGTCCTACATCTGTAGGAACAGTTTCCATTGACTATTTACAAGTGTCTTACCTACGAAGAACTGATTATTTTGCAACAGAGACTCTCTGGGAATCTCTGGGACAACAAAATTCTCCACCAAAGATGTTAATTAAAACATTTACATACACAAATTGGTCTAGGCACAGAAGAGCTGCCTGGGGAAGCCTCTAGAACTGCCTGAAATTCCCACTGGGAGAGCTCCTGTAACAAGCAGGCAAGTGTGCAGGTGGCTTGCCAGTCAATCAACCACCTGGTTTCAATTTGACCCATAGTCTCAAATCTGCTCATCCCGAGTTCCAGAACTGCCCAAGGAATTAGTAAATGCCAAGGGAGTGCACATTGAGTAAGCACAACCCTAAGACCCAGATACACTACTGAGATGACTGAAGAACAAACATGATTTTCATACTTAAATTTCATAGCCCTTGCCACATATCTATCTGAACAAATAATGCCAATGTCTGACTTAGTGAAGTGCTTTCATGGCTTGAATGGAAAAAAAAAAAAAGAGAAACTCACTAAGGAGTGATTCATCTCATCCTAAAGTAAATGCCTAAAGTTAGATGATACTGATTCCACACTTTATCCCAGATTAATTTTGCCCTCTGGATCACGCCATTGATTTCGACTGAGTGTACAGACTATACAGACATTTCTCATATGAAACTCATATATGGCAGCATTGGTAGTGAGAACTAGTCTATTCATTTGGG
>JAVCKT010012141.1:0-11701 GCA_032273925.1 Rhynchotus rufescens | reverse complement strand
CCTTCTCTTCTCCAGGCTGAACAGGCCCAGCTCCCTCAGCCTTTCCTCATAGGGCATATTCACATTACTTGTTTTGTAAACTGATACCTCAATAGAAACTGTGTCTATTTGTGGGGTCTTCCATGTTTCTCTAAGTAAATCTAGACATACAGTGATTTAATGAGTCATCACATTTCAATTTTGCATGTGGATCCTTCTGAGCAGATGCGGAAGACCATAGCAATGGAAATGGAGTTACACTTAATGTCACTTTGTTTGTAACTGAGATGAAGTTGAAAGCTGACTGATCCAGAAGCAAATGCAGTCATGATTACTGTCAGAGCAAAGTAGTTTTTTGAGGTTCTGTATCCGGGCTGTGTCAGTGCACTCAGGCTGTATGGCACTGCTTCTCAAAGGAGCAAGACCAAGGTTAGCTGCACCTTGATTTCTCTGTGGTACTCAGTTCCCCTCTGTGATAAGGGGGAATATGATTAGTTCTAATGGCATTTCTGCTTTCCAGAAATGGTCTTAATTTGTCTAATATGCTAACAATCTATGCCATTAACTTATTCTTGGAAAAGACTAGTATAAGAAATGCAAGCCTTACAATATAAAGTGTTGCAGTAGTTATCTGGATGAGAATTAGGAACACAAATGCAATGATTTGATTAAGGCTTTTCTTTCAGTCTGATCAACTAATTTATTTGAATGAGCACTAGGAGGAAGATGAGAGTTCTCTTTCTCCTACAGGACCAATCTAAGCTCTGATTACTTTTATGCTGGAGAGATGTCTAATCATGAAAGAGGATACTGCATCTCATGCAGAATTCATGTGTAAAGTCTTCTATGTTATTTGAATCCCATATGAAACATGTGCTAAAGCAGGTGGAGCAGCAGTAAACTTCAGCCTGTTTGCAGACAGATTTGCTCCATAACTCTTAATCACAAAAAAGTCAAGGAACTCAACCTAACAAAGACCATTGCAGATCATTCACGGTTTTGTCACTGCAATTCAGACTGCGAAAACCTTGCATGTCACTTACCTTGTCTGCAAGTCCCTAGAAAGATTTTGGCATAGGGGAAAGTGGAGACAAAAAGTATCGATCCCTCAACAGGTCACTTATTAAGTTAGATTGCCTTTGCAGCTACTGAATTTTATGTGTGTGCTTGTAGGCAAAAGCAATGCATCCTGGCACTCAAGTTTCTCACATCTCTAACTTCAGCTCACTGTTAGTTTTCAGAAATAAACAAAAGTGATCAGAATGTCATATGAAGTTATTAATAGCTGAAATAATACACAACATTCATGAAGGGACTGTTTGGTTTAGTCCTATGCTTTGTGCTTTTGATGACATTTGTGATAAAATTGCATTTTTTTCCATTATCCCACTGCTTTTTGGAATCTATTAGACAAGAGGTAAAAAAAAAAAAGATTTTAAAATTCAGAAATTGTCACTGAATATTAGTAAGTATATATAAGTATACATAATATATTCATTATACTGAGAATAAGTATATTATATATACTTGCAGTTTACTTGCAGTTTAGTGTTCAGGAACAAGATTTGAACTTTTAATACAGTATACTCAACAGCATTAAATTACTAAATTTGAGGGTGAGAGTGTCCCTTCAAAGTCAGAAATGCCTTTACAGTTTTTTTATGTATGTACACAGTTTTAACGCAGTTTAGTGTTCAAAGACACTGAAGTAAAGATGGTAATGTAGTTAAATTAGTGTCTTTTCCTGCTTTCATATTATTCATGTACGACTGAGCTATGACACTGAAGTAATTATTTCAGTATATTAAAAATTATTGTTGTTTCCACAAGATAATGTTTAGTAGGAAATATTTGGAGAATGTATTTAATTTGTCAGCACTACTGCTTCATTTAGCAGGCCAATCTGATTGCATTACAAAGCATCCAAGAGCACACCACACACGTAACCCATACACAATACACAAAAGCAGTGAAATTGAGTGATACAAAATCTTGTCAAGTATTAAAAGATGCTAAATAAAATTAAAAAGGCAAGAAGAAACCCCTGCTAACATACAGTTTGTCTTAAATTTCTTTCTTTTAAAGTGTTTTTTTTTTTTTTTTAAGTCTGCAACGATTTTCCTTTCCCGTGGCTCCAGTTGAACTTTCACAGAATCACAGAGTCACAGAATGGTTAAGGTTGGAAGGGACCTGTAGAGATCATCTAGTCCAACCTGCCCTGCTCCAGCAGGGATCACAGGGTGGGCACACCCTGTGAGCACAGGGCGGTATCCAGGCGGGTTTGGAAGATCTCCAGAGGAGGAGACTCCACAGCCTCCCTGGGCAGCCTGTGCCAGGGCTCTGGCACCCTCACAGGAAAGCAGTTCTTCCTCACATGCAGATGGAACTGCCTGGGTTGCAGTTTGCACCCACTACCCCTTGTCCTGTCACTGGCCACCACTGAGGTGGCCACCACCTGTCACTGACCACCACAACTTAGCACGCTGTGCTAACCTAAGCAGCAATTGAATTCACATCGAGTCTACATCGATCAGTATAAATTAGTCATCTGCTTAACTGCAAGTAAGTTGGCCTGTAGGTTTGGCAGGTTTCATAGCCAGGGAACCCTGTTAGGAGGCCTGTTCGCTCTGCTTACAAACACCTCAGCATTTTTGCAGTTCAATGTGCAAGTACAACTAGTGTTTTCCCTCTTATTTATGAATTCAGATCTTCAGCTCATAGAAACCACTTCATTGATCCAACTTCACACTCATTGATTCCACTTCATCTATGCCTCCATTTATAAGGCTGAGCACGGCTGTCTCGGAAATACTGCCAGTGCAGCAGTGACAACACAATTCCCCAGAAATAAAACAAGGTAATAGCGAAAGGAAACAGAGCGCTGCCATTAAGGGCCTGAAAAGTTGCAGGCAGCAGCTCTGAACTTCCCTGCGAGTCCATTCTTGCACTCTTACGCTTTCTTAGCCCGCTCTACGTTCCAGCTCTGCTGGTCCCTACCTTCACGTTTGCGCCTTCCATGCCGATCACCTGATCGAGGTCTGGTTTGGCGGCGTTTGCGTTGCCAATGAGCAAATAGAAGGTAGCTCGGAGCAGCAAAGCTTCTGCCATGTACTTCCCTTGGGCTTCAATTTCTTTTGTGCTCTCACTGATAATTTTGTCATAGTTCTCTTCTTCCATATATTGTTTTGCTCTCAAGTAGCCAGAGCTGTAAATGATGTTAGCAGAGCTGTATATACATAAGCATCCACTGAACACTCCAGTTTCAGTACAGACATATTTTTTATATCATAACAAACACCAGTTCTTCTATACTAAGTTGCAACATTAGCATTACAAGCATTTCTGGATTAAGTCATCTGATTGAAAACAATTGAGACACAAAGTGTCCAAATTATATCTGAAAGAAAACAAAAGGTTTTTTTCCTCCTCAATTTAAGCTTCATTTGTCCCTTGACTTTTTTTTTCCCCTCTTCAAGACCAGCTATAATCTCCGACTTAAAAAAGAAAGGCAGGTGTGGCATCCCAGGTTGAAAAATCAAATATAAAATTTAGCAGCATGCATTTTACATGTGAAAGATTTCACAGCAAAAAAGTAAAGTACGGTCTTGTTGTCAACTACGTGTACTAGATTTGATCAATCACAAAACAAAAGAACCTCTGCACTCAAGTTTCTTTTAAGATTTTAAGTTTTTCTTCGTCGGAATGAACCTCTCATGCTGGTGCAATTTGATTCTGGAAAGATACAGGTGCTTTTAGCCTCAGCTGCTGTAGTTCAGTTTTCACAGCACACACCTTTTTTCCTAGCTTGGATTTTCCCTTCCAATCCAAAGGCTGGATTTCAATCTCTTCGTCAAAAACTCTTCCCCTCACATAAAACACTCCTCTCTCCAGAAACCCCTTTCAGCTCTCTCCCTATCCTCCCACCTCCCAAGCTTTACCACAGTACTAGAAATAAATACTCAGCATTTCTTCCTGCTCTCACTGTCTTCCTAGGCTTAATGCACAAAAGCTGCTGACAGTTTGGAACCAGCCAGCCAGTTTTCACAAACGTTTCACTTTTTTAAACACTGATCTTATTTCACAGGTTTCTTTTATCACCATGGGATTTCCTACGCTGAGCATTATAAAACAGCAGCAAGTTCCGCGGAGCACAGTATCAGAACGACTGAAAACTTAATTGCAGTACCTAAAAGCTTCCAACTGTACACTCACTTTTCTTTCACTTCTGCAGCTTCTCCCTCTTTATCCTTATCTTCATCCGACTTCTCTCCCTTAAGTAAAGGCTGGGAGATGATATCATCTGTGAAAGAGCTGAAGTAGCTCTTGATGAACTGCGGGGAGGGCATCAGGGGCTCCCGGTTCTGAAAGGAACAGGCCACGTACTTGAAGTCAACAGTCAATCACTCGGGAAAGAAAAGAAATGATGACTTTCCACTGATAACTGCACTGACAGCTCTGTATTTTTTGACTTGATAGTTTGCCATTCGGGGATAATTTAAGCTTCAGCTGAGAACTTAGTACCCAGTGGAAATTAAAACCACAGCTCGCTACCCCTATACTTCTGAAGTTCACATTACTGTGGTTTACTGAGGCCAATGCAAAAAAGTCTGGGTGTTTCCAAACAGAAAAGTACAAGTAGGAGCGGCTATTGACAGGGCTGGAAGAGAAACAGACTGTAACTGAGTGTCACAAAGGAATCCAACAAAACGAAGGCCTGTTTCTCAAGAGAGAAGCAGGAAGGCTGCCGGTTAACAAAAACGTCAGATTTCCTAAAGCATCATTTCTTACATACTTTAAAACAAAACAAAAACTTTAAACATTATTTCCTCACTTCTTAACACTCAGAAATTCCTCTGTTAACTTATGTAAAATTTCTATTTATAGAATAAATTTTTCCTTGGGTAAAAAGCTCCCAACCTTCCTTCTCACTGCAAGTCAGTCATCAAATATGGAATCCAAATTGCTGTGGCATTTTTGATGACCATTTCTAACCCTTCCTGTCTCAACACACGCCATGGCTAACTCAGCAAAATGACACACCAGAACCGACGGAGCTACCCGAACATTTGGCTCACGCAAACGAGGAGGCCTCTGTTGCTGTTTTAGCACTGATGCTGCACACAACCCACAGCCTAAGGGGTAACAATTGTTTTACTCAATTCAGTGAAAAGATTTTACAAGTTACAAACAGGCTTCTTTTCCTAAAGTGGCTTCAGGAGGACTAGTAGCTGCCCCAACAGAAAACATCCCGAGCAAAGCAGTAACTTTGCCCTGAACTGCTGATGTTGATTCTTCCATTCACCAGCTGAAAACGGTAACTCCCTTGTAACAACTGCCAAAATCAAATCTATGTTTCAACAACTAAGCAGAATTGGAACTTATCCTCAATATCACAAGTCTTACCTTATATTTCTCTTTGGCCTTTTCTTTCCCGAGTAGTTTAAGAACTTTATCAGCTAACAGCATGCTCTGCTGGTTTTGAAAGCCTTCTAAAATGCAGACTGCAGTGACATCTAGGGAACATACAAAAATGAGATTAGAAACTGTCGTGTTACTTACTAAAGTATACAAAATGCACCACTAATACAATAAGCCACTGACAAAACATACATCCCCTTTGCAGATGAAAGCCTCCATTTCCAGTTTCTGTATTTGCCACATTTTTGAAAATACAAAATATACCGGCAAAGTGATCTCCTTTTGGTAAAAGGATTTCACCAAATCTTTTTTCTTTTTTTTCTTTTTCATTTTCAATCTACAACATCCTTAAGTCCATACTTCCAGTGGGGCTTTCCACAGCTTTTCTTTTGCGATCGGTCCTTATTTTTTGCTTTTGAAACTAAACTCAAATTCTGTCCGATCCCACCTCCTTTCTCGGTTTGAGAACCCTCTCCTATAATACTACACTCTTTCTGCACACCTCTGTGCATCTGGGAAGGAGCAAATTAAGAAGAATTTCTCTGCTATCTCACTTAAAATGCCAGCCCACACCACATCACGTCCACTCACAGCCTAAACAATACTTTGCAGTGAGCCCTTGGGGCACCTTATCGTTGCTCCTCTAGGTCCTCAAATGCTGCTGAGTAATGTAACTCTACACATCAATCTTCCCTATTTAACTTGTATAGAGCCTGTCCCTTTCACAGAAATATATTAAGAAGGAAAAATCCTAGGAAAAGGCTTACCGGAAGCCTAAAATATAATTCTCATGAAGCCACTGTGTAAGGCTAGTCACTGAACATCAGAGTTTGGATTTGAAATTCAAGCAGTTTATGGCAATGAAAAGCAGGTTTTCTATCACACGCTTCCAGTGTGGTTTCTGTAACACTACAGAGACTCTTAGGTGATTATTCCTATCAAAAACGCCCCCAGCTCTGGCATGGTCAGGGTGCAGAGAAATTCCTGGGAAAAAACACCCCAGCTAGGAGCAGCAGGCAAGACGGGGGCTCCTCACCCTCTGTTACACATGTGCTCTATTCTGCCACGTTTGGATGAACCAGTTTTACTTTGCTTTGCCTTCCTCTACTGCACGGATGCACCTCCCTGCCTGGGACAGTTGGTGGTACAGGCAGCATCTTACTAGAAAAAAATTACCTAGTTCAGGAAAAAAGCAGATAACACTCAAGCAAATCAGACATTTTTCAGATCTGAAACAAACTGTAAGCTAAAAATGAAAGGCAGGTTGAAAACAATGGCTAAAAACATCAGTGCTGCCAGCATCATGAAGAAACAACGTCTAAAAACTATCATGCCATTGCAGAGACCCAGGATCTTTCCTGTGGCTCTGCTCAGGTCGCAGTTTATCAGAGCTACCCAAGCTCTAGATTTTGCTGCGGGGCTCCGGAGGCAGCTGCTCTGCAGCAAGTCCTTGGCAGACTCAGCAAATGTTCTGCAGCCTCTTCTGAAGCCACTGGGCAGTTGCGAGGGGCTCGATTCAGTGGCCTAAGCAGTCCCTTCTAGTGCCTGTTCTCCTCCAGGGCAGAAAGGCAACTTGCCTTTGCAGAGAAGAGGGGGAAAAGCCAAATACAGCACCAGCACCACCAGGCAGAGCACGTGTTTTCCTCACTGTATTCATCTTCCCACCTAGCAGATCTAGTTCTTAGCTGTTACACATAACAGAACTAATTTAGTTTTCTTAATAGCTATATTCTCTCGCTACCAGAACACCTCTTTGTTTTCTTTCCTTGTTTGATAACACCGGCACAGCAGAAAACTTTTGCCTTTCAATCTTGCTTCAGCAGGGATAATTTCACTCCATGCAATTTAAATGGGTATTTTCAAAGCGACACCTAGTTCAGAGATATCTTCAGATAACATATCTGACCTCTAATTATCCTTAATTTTGATGGCGTCTCAGTCATGTCTTCCTGACAGTTCACAGTGTGTTGATGATACAAAACTGGGAGGAGTGGCCATAGCTGGAGTGGGCCCAGTGCTGGGCTCCCCAGTACAAGAGGGACTCAGAGCTCCTGGCGAGAGTCCAGCTTTGGGCTATAAAAGAGTCCAGCTTTGGGCTATAAAGGCCATTAGGGGCCTGCAGCACCTCCCGCTCTGAGGACAGGTTGAGATGGACAGACCTGTTCAGCCTGCAGAGGAGAAGGCTGAGAGGGGATCTTAGCAGCGTGTGTGAATCATGAGGAGAGGGCCATGCTGCTTTTAGTGGGGCCCAGTGATAGCACAAGAGGCAACAGCCACAAACTGCAACCCAGGCACTTCCACCTCCATGTGAGGAAGAACTGCTTCGCTTTGAGGGTGCCAGAGCCCTGGCACAGGCTGCCCAGGGAGGCTGAGGAGTCTCCTCCTCTGAAGACCTTCCAGACCCACCTGGATGCCACCCTGTGCCCCATGCTCTGGAGCAGGGGGTTGGGCTAGATAATCTCTAGAGGTCCCTTCCAACCTCAGCCATTCTGTGATTTTGTGTTTTGATAACATTTACAAGGATTTGATACAGGAGGTTCTGCCAAATATATGATGTTAATATAGAGCTAAAAATCTGTTGCACGTATCATTGCTCTTATACTACTGAGAAATACTACTGAAGCTGTTTTTGCTTTAATATGTGCCCAATGAAACCTGCAGAAACATCCTAGTTCCTAGAGAAGTTATTTCTCTGCAACAAAAAATGGAAGTTTTCTTCTTACAGCAGAAGGAAACATACTTGCAGTAGCTGTGAGTGTTTTTCTCTACATGATTGGGTAGTACTGTAGTCACAGAAGGAAAACAAAACAACAAGAAAACACAATCCTGTAAATTTTCCTCTTTCCACAGTGCCCAAGTTCCCCTTCAAGTACACACACCCCAAGAGAGACTCACCTTCTAAACACTCCTTCTTATTGTCTAGCTTCTCGTGAGCCTTTGCCCGTCTGAAGAGAGCTTTGATGTACTTGGGGTTAAGCTCAACAGCCTTTGTGCAGTCGTCCGCCACTTCCGTCCACTTTTGCTGCGGGCAGAAGAGGAGGAGCGTGACGGGGATGTTGCTGGCCGCGCCGCACCCTGCGGGCTGCTGCTGCTGCTGCCAGCCCTGCTACCCTCCCAGTGGCAGCTGCAGCTCCCAGCGCTCCGGTGCTCCCCACGCGCGGCTGTTTCTGCGAGTTCCTCGGTCAGAACCCGCCAGCCACCACTGGAAGGCACCTGTCCCAGGAGGGCCACCCAACAGAACATCAATCCCGACAGAAAAAGGAACCCGAGCAGTTGCACGAAGCACATGGAAGACAACAACGAGCAGATGCAGGAGGGGACGGTGGGACTGAAGGACTGGCACACAACAGAAGGAGAAACAAGATGCAAGTGTAACAAAAACCAACACTCAAGATTAACCAAGGGCTAAAATATAATGTTATTTAGTTTACTGTTTTTGTTTTAGTTTACTACATTATACACTTCGAAGGGATGATACATGGCGATATTTAATTTGCTAGTTCAAAGGATATTTCATTCACTGCAGTGTACACTTCAAAGGGATGGCAGACAAATATATAGGAATAAAGTTGATCTCTAGGCTACACAAAATTTAGGCTACACAAAAATTAAGCATAAAAAAGTCTTTTCTAATAATTGAAAGACAGGAACTGGATACAGTTCTTAGGCATTCATTATTCAGAAAATGGTATAATTAACTCATAATCATATATACTTACATAATATATTTTATATACACTCATAATTAGTATTACAAGCATTTTTTTGTTTAGGCAAGAACTGTTTTATTCCCCCACTAACTTTGCAGGCTAAGTTGTTCTATACATCCAGCCTCTCATTGATACTTCAGACCACACCAAGCTGCTTCTCAATTCTTTTACATAGCTTTCCAATTTGGCTCCATAAATTTGCTAACATTATGCTAACATAATAAAACACACTAGTCCATTTCTAAAACAAAGATCAGGTACACACAAAGATCAGTTAGCTAATAACTAAGTGCTTCCACTTATGCAAAATTCTGGGGTTGGACTTTTCTAAGTTGTAGGTTTTTCTTTTACTAGCTTTTGAAGTAGCACCACCAAAATACGTAACTTTCATATAGCTCTAACACACTAGTAGAGAAAAGCAAAAGTAATAGGTTTACAAGAAGGCTGTGCTATAGGATAAGAAATAAAAATCTTGCCTTAAACGGACCAAGACAGACACACATAAGAATTACACAGGACAGACTGACATGAGTTAACAGAAAATAATTTCAAATGCACATGGAAAAAAGTATGAAAAGTATGATGAGCTAGTGAAAAATTAAAAGCTGCAAGCAATGGCATCCCGCTTTGAAGGCAGCAGATATCACTTATCTGCGAATCATCAGTGGACAAAAATGTCAACATACATAATGTGCAATGTAACTTTTTACAATAAACATGATTAATTTCTTACCAGTTGCTCATAGGCAGCAGCTCTATTCTGATAGAAGGTAGAAAGATCAAGGTTTTTCTCCGGGGGGCACAGGCTGATAGCCTCAGTGTAACACTGAATGGCTTGCTCATACTTTCCTGCTTTAAAGTATTTGTTTCCCTTGTTCTTGGCAGCTTGAGCTCTATCAAGAGGGCTCTGAAAAAGAAAAGTCATCAGTCAGTTCAAATAAGAAAAGCTTCATAGCCAGCAAAGAGCACACATAATGGCTTATCTTCAGAGGGATCCAAGCACTAAACTCTACCCTAGCTTTCTGAAAACCTACCTCCTTCCTATTTTTGGAAGGATGCAACAGATTTCTCTTTCACAAGTTTACAAGATAGCAGAGCAGCTTTTAAACCAATTCCCCACACTGGCATCTAACAGTGCAGCCAATACTCTTTATAAAGCTAGGGAGGTTTTGATGTTACAAGTGGTGATCAGAAGCAGACACTGAAAGTGTGAAAGCAACAGAGCCTTCAGAACAGTTCAAGCAGGGAAGGTTTCCAGCTGAAACGCATGCAGCCTGGCAGACCCAAGTTGATGCAGCAGGATAGGACCAATAAGCGGAAAATACTCCGTGAAACGATGAGCAAAAGCTGCCCGGAGAGCAAACTCGTTTTGCCCTCCGCACACTAGATTGCTACTGGCTCTTCTGCAGCTTCACACGAGCTGCTGAGCCGCCCCAGGCTGGCAGAAAGCGCAGGGCGGCCACGGGCTGCCCTTGGGAGGAGACGCTGCACGATTCGGCCCACCGGCTTCGCTGAGCAGCTCTGTCAGCCACAGCTAGCTCTGCCCTTGCCCGCTGGCTGGCTGCGTTCCGGCACTAACGCACTCGCAGCCTCCACCCTTACCCAGCAGTTATCAAACACCCATTAGAAGCTTATAAGGACTCAGATGTAAAAAAGACCCTGTCCAACCTAGCTGTGGCGCACACGGAGTAAACACACAGCTGCAGAAGACACTAAGGAAAGATGCCCTGAAGACGACGCAGGGTTACCAACTGTGCTTCAGCTGTTCCTCCTTTCTAGTCCAGCTTCAGCAACCTTGTGGGCAGCTCGCAACTCGTGTGCCAGACCCCAGTGTGAACAGAGGCATGAGCATCCGTGCCAGTCTTCCACCCTCTGAGTAGGGGAAGAGTAAAGAGCGGGCTGCAGGATTCCCTGCGCTTCGCCTGTTGAATCACATACACCAAAAAGAGCACCTCAGATTTGCTGGCCGTTTTAAGTGCTGCCCTGCAACCACATTTTTCTTTCCTGCCCTCCCTCACCCACCGCTAGTGTCACAAACTCTGCTCCGATTGCTGCAAGAGAAACTCAGAAGCATCTTCCCATTTTGCCAGCCTTTCACCCTTCCCGATGTCTGCTCTGCTCAAGCCTCATGCCACTCTGATGACTTTTAAGCCTCAAAATAGCTTCTTAAAATTGAAAACCTGGAGGTGGGGGCAGTGGCGGCAGCACAGCTCCTGTTTAAGGCTTGGTTTCCAATCATGGCACGAGTGAATCAGTCGACAGGTGCCAGCCTCAGCTCCTACACAAAAACAAGCATCCAAAGAGAAGTACCCCAGAGGTACTGTCCTAAGCAGAGGCTTCCCAAGGAAGCTGTATAAGGGAGGGAATTCTTAAATACTCCTCTTGGCAGAGAAGCTCTTCTCTCATCGCTCGGTCTACTCAACACCAATCCCCATCTCTGATACTCATAGAGCACAGTGATCTGTGTCTTTTGTTAGGGTTTTGTTTCTCATGATTTAAGCTCAGATTGATTAGAGATGATTAGCATCACCTTTCCTCCTACATTGTGTGCAACTCAATGGATACACAAACCTGGAGTGCACATGTATTTATGG
>JAVCKT010012138.1:0-19974 GCA_032273925.1 Rhynchotus rufescens | reverse complement strand
CAACTTCTTCAGGATATCGATGCAGAATCCTTTGCAGCACTTCTTTACGTTAATCCCTTCATTAGTTGAGTTGCTGCCAACAGACAAGAGAGGCAAACATATCAACTGTGAAAAATGGAACCACAACAGCAATTTTCAGCATATTGTACACAACTTTCTGTAAATAGTTTTCCGAGATGAAAACAGTTACTTGCACACAGAGCCTAGTTTAATAGTTTTCTGATTTATTTTCCTCAACAGAGGAGGATTAATCCCTGGATGCCTTACATGGTGTTTGTAGTTCTCTCTCATCTGATTCTGAATTTTTTAAATGATTCAGTAATACGATCGAATTCTGAGATATTTCACATCTACACAACTGCTGCACAAAGTCCTCTCAATTATTAAAATAATTATTTGTGAAAATCTTTGCTTACATAGATTAAATCCCCTAACACCTGTTCAATTAAAGAAATGCAAATACTATATCCATTTCAGAAACGTGTAGACTGAAGCACAGAATGGATGCAGTAATACTGATAAATGCACTTTAAGAAATTTTCTACTGATTTCTAATGATTATTTGAAAAAAACAGAGCAATTAAACAGTGAATTTTTCTCTAGCTAGTACAACTGCAGCAATATTTTGTGCTAGCCTAGTTTATCCTGTACCAAACTTAACCACAAATACATTTTTCAATAGGAGCCATTCTCAAACCATGAAACACTAATTGGAACAGGCACATTTCTATATACCTGAAAAGAATTCCATGAGGCCTCATTAAAACAGAATCTGATTTTGGAACAGGCAGCCTTCTTCCATGTGATTGCAAAGGGCTAATTCTACTTGATTTTGAATTTATTGTAAACTTACAATCTTATTACTAACTCATTCCGATTCGCATGTATTGAACCAAAAGTGGACTTGATTCCCTTTCCACCTTATTAAAAGGAGAAATATGTGAGAAGAAAAGGCCTATTGTGTGGGAGGAAGAAAGGAAAAGGAATAAAAATATCACAAGGACAAAGAAAGCAAGATGCAGAAATCATACAATGAATGAAATCGGAATAAATGAGGTCATAGGGAAATAGGGAAACAAAAAGATTTATTCTTTTTGAATTCAGAAAAAAGAAGGAGCAGTGTGTATTTGTGTATTTGCTCACTTAATTCTATTTGTGTATTTGCTCACTTAATTCTGACGAACTTCCGACAGGGCACGGTGTTCTTCTGGCACGTTTCCATCAAGGGGTCCACGTCCTCCACGACGACGAAGGGAGCCTCCTCCAGGGTGACGATGCTCAGGTGGTTGTCGTCCGGGGCGCTGTCCGCGAAGGAGCTGTAGCGCGGCCACACCGAGTACTTGAGGCTCAGCGAGTGGTTCTCCCACTTGCCCACCTGCAAGGCCAAGGGACACAAAGTTGTCTCAGGCCCGCGACGCACCTTTGATGCACGTTCACGTCACAATTGCACCGGAGTCGGTCCTCATTAGAAATAACATGGTTTATTCTGTCGTCATTCGTGCCAAATAACCTGAAAGGCACTGAAATAAAAACATCTCAAAGTCATGGAGCAAATCTCAATCCTGAAAGCAAATACACACTCACAGGCAATGCAAGAAAGCATAGCCCTCTTTAAATGAAACTTTTCTAGCTGTTTACTGTTATAAATTTTCCTCCTAAATTGGCCTGCATCTATTTCAGCTGCCAGAGCATCAGCAAGCAGTTAATGATTCGTAAATGATACAAATATTTTGCAAATGTTACCATTTTGTGCTCAACTACTTTGGATCTATAAATCTAATTGCATGTTTTATCTATTTTACCTGACTAGCAGTGACAGACAATACAAATGAGCCAGCAAGTCACAAAATTTGTAACACGAATAATAATCCTTCAGTTACTTGAGCAAAACAAATTAGAACATAATGATGAGGCTGAGAAAATACTTGTTTTGCCAAGAAAAAACAGGCTGAAATTAACAGTACACTACAGGTAGACACTCTGGTCCAAAGAAGCATAAGACGTTGTCACCTGCTCTGTCTGCCGGAGACGTAGAGATGAATCAGGACTGTTCCCGAGGACTCGGATTAACACCCACCCCTCTCCACAGGAACACACAAGCACATCCCTTTGTGGTTTGCTTTCCCTCATGTTTATAAGGCAAGATGTTTTGCTAAGACCCCAAAATGCCAAATCTCTACACATTAAAGTTTGCAATTCAAAGCATCTCAAGAGAATAAGAAATTCGTAGGTAAGTGAGCAGCCGCTGGGCTCAGGATTTCTGCATACCACTTAGTCTGAGTACCAGGTTTAAACCTATTCAATAGCTGAAGCTTTTGCAAGAAGCTTCTTGCGGCAGCCCTGGCTCACGTGGAGCTGCAGGAGCACGAGCAGCTCGCCAGAACGTGAGCTCAGCCGGCCCTGCCAAAATTCCCACTGCTGTGCTCCTGCTCAGCGAAGAATCACCACCCTCCTTCTAAATGTTAATTAAAATAACTGCCACATTACTGTTCTCACAATGGGCGTTTTTAGAAAGCTGAATTTGGGGAAATGCTAATTCCCCAGTTCCCCAATTCCACCGTTGCATTTCTATGGAAAAATAGAAAAAAATATGGTTTGTGGTGAGCAAGTCTCAAAAACGAGCTCCCAAGTTCTATCTGTGGCACTCAGCGGATGCATCCCAACACTCCCTCCTTGTTACCTTGGGCAGAAAGCAACCAACACGTCAGGCCTTGCCTCGCTCTGCCTCTGCCTAAAGAGGGGTAACTGCTGCTCCCCGCTGCGGGGCCGCGTGCCCCAGCTCCGGGCAGCACCACGGCCCTGGCCAAGAGCAGCTCGCACAGAAACATCTCAGCGCCATGAAGGGAGGAAGAAAAAAGTGACAGAACAACTTCCAGCAAACCTCGCTGGTGGGGCTAAGCCGGGCAAAGGAGGAAGGATATTCATTAGAGAGGCCTGAAGGCCATTCTTGCAGTTTGGGAAATGCTCGTGCTCAATTTTGTCTGTTCTAATTAAGAAGCGGTTAGCGCAGCTGCTGTCTTTGCTGTGCTGGACGCATCCGAAGTGCGGAGCTCCCGCGTGTCCCTGCCGGCTCTCCCGGTCGCTGTGCTCGCGGATGCCGCGCTCCTCTCATCTTCCACGGGCAGCTTGCAGTGGTGCCATCACTACTTTGCTATTCATTTATTTTAAAGGAAGGACAAGAGCTTTGCTTTGCATAAATGTGGAAGGCAGAGCCTTGTTCCCTCCTCGGAGGATACTGAGCTCCACCAAGGCTGCCTTCACAACCCCAACCAGGGCTCCTTTGAAACTAAAGCTGTGACATGTGGAACCAAAGCATCAAAGCCCCACCAGCTCATGTGGGAAGGAAGGTAAATGTAATGTAATTCCTCATGTAAAGGAATTAATTTCACCTAAAAATCCCGTTTTAACCACTGCCTCTGAAAGAGCAGCATGTACTTTCAACCAAAAATAATCATGATGGTTTTCATATTTACCATAAGGCGTACACTGAATTTTATTCACTGTGAAGCAGTTATTCAACAGCTTGGTTATATTCTCTTAAGTGAGATGAGGAAAGGATATTTTCAAACTCTGATGTCATTTTATTTTTAAAAGCTAGAAAGATGGTAAATGGTTATTTGAAGAGGAATCTTCTCAGAAAAGATTTCTGTATGAGGCAACTAATACACTCATTTCAATTAAAAAATGTATTTTGCAGTACTTTAGGGATAACTGCCTTGGAGAGGGAAAAATGCACATAGAGGCAAAACACCATCCTAGTCAATGGGTGAGTTACCTGCAGATGCCTGGCACGCTGAGGAAAAGCCACTGCACTGGCAACCTTGCCAGGCTGCAAGCAATCCTACCAGCTCCTCAGCACCTGCAGAACCAAAGCAAGGGAGCCTGTCCCACCAGCTGCACAACTAGCACAAACTCTGCTTTGCAGGTATGGAAATTAGGGCACGTGCTGGCTGCTGGGGAGACTTGTCAAAGCTGTAATGCCAAAAAACCTGCACGCTGCTCAGGACAAACATCTTAAGTTATAACAATAGCCACAGTGACTTTAACAGTTTGTTTATGAGTATCATATAGTCGAGTCTGGACAAACAGTAAGAATTTGTGACTTAAATGAACTAAGAAAGGGCATCCTCCAAACATCCCAACATACAGGCTTCAGACAGAGGTGTCTTATGCTAGCATGCTTTATATGGTTGGTATCACAAATATAGGCATTCCTTTATGCAATGTTTTATAATGTTACTGACAAACAAGCTGAATGCTAGAATGCACTTGGTATTGCTTCTGGTAAAGAGCTCTAAATGAGAGCTAGACCTCTCAACAGATTAATGAATGAAACTAAGATTTGAAAACGTATATGTATATGCAGGTATATACATCCTGGAGGGGTGGGCATACGATGAAAAGTTACTCACAGTCTGAAACCCTCCTAAGGAGCTCAAAGAAAAATATTAAATTAAAAAAAACAGCTTTTGCTGATTTAAACACTGTTTAGCTACAAATACTTGAGCACAGTACTAAACAGAAACACTAAGCAGGTTGTTCACCAAGTATAAAGAATTCAAATTTGCAACTTAAACTACCAGCCTCAAATATGGGAAACGTGTTAGCATTTGGTCTAAGGTCTTCACATACAACTGCAAAAAACTTCAAAGCCTAAATAACTCATTATAATGGTGTAGGTCACCTTTCTGCAACGCAAAGTTAGATCTTCGTGGTAGGCACCATGGCAACTTCAACTGAAAGAAAAACATGCTGCCAGAATTGTCTCTCGAGTTAAACATCTAACTAAGAATTACTGACCTTCTATAGCAAGCTGGATTAAAAAAAAAAGAATCATGAAATCCAAAATCACTGCTCTGATGCAGGCCATGCAAGGCAGTTAATAAGAGGAAGACAACACCATCAAATAGAAACCAAAGCTCCAGCTGTTACACATCAATGAGCTGCAGCTTGGTCTTCCTAGATTTCCTCTAAGGATGCTAATGGGATACTTTTGTGATTCATTATGGTTTAATTTTGAAAACAAATCAGCTACCTGATAAATTCGAATCAGTTTGTAAAACCAAAGGAGCCTGCGTAGAGCAAGCGACAGGACTGTGACAACATAGAAGCTCAATATCTGCACAGGTTCTAGTACAAATGTGAAGGAAAACAGAAGGCCTTACTAGGAACTTTACATTTTAAAAGCAAATGCCAGGAGGTTACTCGTTCCTAAGTGAGAAGAAACCAGGGCAACGTGGTGATCACTTGCCCAAGGCTATTTAAACAGGGCGAGCTGCCCGTGGCCTCCTCCTGCCCCAGGGAGCACGAGCGCCCACTGGGCCACCCACCAGTGTCACCTGGAGAAGGGCGGCCAGGGGACAGGGGGTCACGAGCAGAGTTAAAACTACCCAGGTGACGGCCAGATGGCCCCTGGATTTATCTGCAGATATACAGGAGATGGCAGGAAGGGGAACTTTCCTGGAGATGATTCCCATTGTCCTCATTTCTTGAAAGAAAACAGCCCCAAAAGACATCAAACCCACCACATTAAAAGCTTCTAAACAGAGGAAAAAATGTTCTATAATTGCTATCCAGAAATACACTCTATTGAAATAATGCAGAGATAAATTTCAGAAGAAAGAATCTCTACTGGCCCAATCCTTTTTCGTTGGGTTACAAATTAATGGGAATTTGGTTTTTTTTTTTCTCTCAAAACAAACTGGAAACATCCAGAGCTTCACAGAGCAGCTGGTGCATCCAAGCTCATGCAGAAGGCCCAGACATCTGGAACCCAAAGTAGAGCCAACGTAGATGGCCTTGGTGTGGCCTCCCTCCTGTGACAGCAGACTTGGCTGCAGGTAAACCAGGGCAGTCTTCTCACTATCTCCCTTCCAGCACATAACAAATTCCCTTCTTGTTCTCTAAAACACCAGGAATATCTCAGCTCATTCCCCACGTAAGTGCAAATCACCTGCACTCATGTCCCAGCCAGGGATCTCACGTGCCAAGGAATCATTCCCTTGGCACAGGTAGCACACAGCAAAAATCCACCTATTTTTCTAAAGTATGATCTTTATTTTCATTGATTTTTTTAAATCCATTTGCTTGATGATTAAGGAGAGAAGGAACATTTGGCTTCTGGATTAGGCAAGGTGAAAGATGGAACTACGAGTAGTTCAAAGACAGGTCTGAAAATTAGATTTATGCCCCTGCCTTAAACCCAATTAAGTACATTTAGTTATGGTGTGTAGCAAATAGAGCTATGGAGAATAGAAAAGCATGCGTAGAGTGCAAAGAGCATAAAAGTAGGTCTAGAAAGAGAGCTTTCCTTCTGCTGATACTCTGGAGAATCCAATTAACACTACTGGAAAAAGTAAAAGGGAAAATAAGCTCATTTTCCACAGACATTACTATATCTCTGTTGCTAGATTAAAAAGGGGTTAGGGGGAGAAAGCAAGCCTATGTTAGGGTGAAGTTGAAAGTAATAAACACATCAGTGGCTATCTGTAAAGCAAACACCTTTCCAACAGAACGTTCAAGCTGAGAGTAATGTTCAAAAAATGCAGCCGTGCTCTGGCACGGAGCTGTCAAACACCAGCCCATAATAATCTTTACTCTGCTGGGCAGAAATGCCACCGAATATTCACAGGTTTTGATAACTTTCTGCCATTC
The DNA here is from genome assembly GCA_032273925.1 of Rhynchotus rufescens. Classification (NCBI taxonomy): domain Eukaryota; kingdom Metazoa; phylum Chordata; class Aves; order Tinamiformes; family Tinamidae; genus Rhynchotus; species Rhynchotus rufescens. The sequence goes on along the minus strand of JAVCKT010012138.1, from coordinate 13,320 downwards.
CTAATTAGATTGGTGATAACGTGGCTTCAGCCACAGCAATGTATGGAAGCTGGGATTCGTCTGGAAAAAGGGCAATCGAATTCTCTTTTGGAAAGATTCTGCTTCTAATTTTATGGATCTTATGTTTGGCAAAGGAGAGCGCACGTCCTCACCTCCTTCCCTATGCCAACAGGTTGCCATAATCCAGCCATGGCAGCTGGACCTTTGGAGAAGCACAAAAGTGCCTCAAAAACAAACTTTAAACTACAAGTTCAGCCAGCGCCAAAGTAGATTCTCTTTTCCAAAAAAAGAGAAGGAAATACATCAATAATGGTAATTTTATCTATACTTATTCAGAAGCTCTAGAGAAAATTGTTTATATTTGGTACTCATCTTTTCAGGTGTAAAACACACTTCTTTAATTGCCCTACAGCATTCCCAGCCTTGTTTAACATATATGATAGGCACTAATATGCAGCTAATTAGAGTGCCTGCGTTGGCCTAATTTAGCTACTAATTATATTCCAGTGTGCAATGCTAATATAGGATGGAGAGGTTTTATTTCCCATCAATCTTCCACGTTTAAAAAAGAAACAAAGGGAAAAAAAGGACCATGAAGTTTGAACCTGAGTGATGATGAAGGGGCTGAAGGAGCCACCCCACATGGGGACAGGGACACTGGGGACACTGTCACTGGTCCTGCTGCCCTGCCCAGGTTCTCTGGGCTGCTGTTTTGCTGCTGTTTGGGCAACGCTGCTGCTGCTGCTGCTGGCAAGTTTATCACATTTCACTGAAATAGGCACATTCGCCTTGTCTTATTAAAAATCTCTTGCCTGTGAAGAGCAGCCCCTTTGCCTGTCAAGATTAGCACAAAGACTCTGATCGTTCACGTCAGAAGTTTGAGCTTTAGGATCTGTCAAAATATCTCGCTGGCTGCTGCTGAACATGCCCAGAAGCATCTGCAGGCTCCCAACTATTATCAGCCAAGCCGCTCTTTTCAGAATCAGATATGGGACAAATCTCTCAGTCAACACCACTTCTGTGGGAAGTTTCCCATTCAAAGTTTTGATGTTGAGTCATTTGTAAAGGAGAAAGGAACTTGTTTTCCTGGGAGAAGATGTGTGCTCTTCGCCTATGGTTTAATAGATTTGCTGTGACCTCAAGCCTCGAGTCAAGTACATCAGTTTTGAGACCAAGGGAAAAAAATGCATTCAAGATTATCACACTAAAGGCAAAGAAAGCTGAGTTGAGTTTTCCTATTAAACCTTGTATTTTCAGGAGGAGATTGCCTAATAAATAATAACTATATGCGATTTCCATGTACGTTAGTTACATTACAAGGATTAGCAGACTGCTGCATTATCAGCTTTTCACACAAGTGAATCATGTTACTCGATGCCTTATTTTCCATGTAGGATTGGGGGTATCTAATCAGACTCCAATGCAGTGAGAGCCTGGGAACCTCACCAACGGTGTAACGGGAAGTCAAAGCAGGTATCTGTCCCGAAAAGGAAAGCAGGGAACATCAGATCTCAGATCACCTCCAACCTCCACAGACTTCAAACTCAGCAGGACAGCAACACAAGGAGGGAGAACCAAGGAGGAGGAGGAAGAAATGGGCTAAGGGCTGGAAAAGGGACGTGGGAGGCACGTGAGGACGCGCTGCAGAGCGCGGCGGTCACCGGCCCGCTTGGGCACCCGGCCCCTCTCCCGCGGAGGCCCCCGAGGCCAACGCAGCCCCAGCTCCTGCTTGGAAATATTGTGTGCTCATATAGCCACGGTTTCCAGGCGGTTATTAGCTCATTTTTCACAAACTCCAAACCTATTTCTCTTTGTCCTTTGAGCGATCTCTTAAGAGAAGGTTGAAGATATAAAACGTATGAAATTTTGATTCCATAGGATGCGGACTCCATCTTCAACCATTTTCTCCCTTTGGTGCATCATACTAATATTGTCCATGTAGTAGATTAATGCCCTGCAGAACATTATATGTAATATGCACAATTTTAAAACAGGACAACAAATTTTTGTAACAGTTACTGAGCAAAAGGTTCATCCAGAGATTCAGATTCGCACATTTAGATAGGATTAAATTTATCTGGAGAATTAAATCTGCATCAAATGCACATCAAGGAGTGCACAGCATACATACATTTCATATTTTTGAATGACTAGCATATTTACTTAGATAACCTCTAGTAAATCTTATTTGATCATTATTTTTTGACGTCATTAAGAGCCTAGCAGTCTTACAAAGTCATGCTTAAAATTCTATGGGATTCTAAAACAGAAAGAGGTTGTACAGAGGCAAAACGATATATAGATTTCAGCAGCAAATTTGATAACCCAAGATCATGTTTTACGAATTTTTAAAAAAGAGAGAATATACAAGTTCTCAAATTGCAAACATTTTCCAATGTTTCCAATTGTTCTTAAACCACAAGACCTCAGATAACCTGCGAAACATCAGAGCCAAAGGAATCACAAGCTGATGTGGCAGTATTAAAAGAAGAAAAAATGTCCAGGACAAACTTGCTCTTATTACTAACTCTCCTAGGAAGCCACAAAGGATTTAAAATATACATCTCTTCATTCCATGCACACAAAAGTACGATGCTCCCATTCTTTTCAAATGCATGAAAATGGGCAGCAGAACCTGGCCGCAGTAAATTCATTTTTAAAAGGGAAGATATGTAGGGTCCTCCCCATATCATGTTTGACCCTGGATTGCTGCTCTAAACCTCTTAAGAACATCTAAGCAAACAACATTATTTACTCTTGAGAGTATATTTTCCTTCTAGACTAGACAGGGATTTATGGAGATCACTTGCCTATCACAAGAACAGAAGTCTAGATTCTGAACATTTATAGGCATACTTTATGTGGATTAACCTCCAAAATATTCAAAAATCATTTCATGGCTTGCAAGTATATAATATCTATTGAAAATTATGAAAACAACAGAATTGTTTGAAGGACTCTTGGACTGTGTTCATCTGTGCAAAGCACAAAAATTTAAGTAAGGAGGAGGTTTCTCAATCATCCATTTAATTTTACTGAACTGGGAGAAGGAATGCAAAACATGCTTCCAAGAATGGTCCGAAATCTGCATGACAGATCTTCACTGATAAACTGGTTTTTCTGCCCACATCTAATTAGAACAGATAAACACAATAAGGTGAAATTATCTTTTCTGAGCTGCTGTGACAAATCTGTTAGAGCGTGGCATCGTTGCTGACATCTGTGACAGTAATCCGTCCATTTGTCACGGGCAGGGCTGTCGTGGTTCCCCCTGCCTCCTCCAGGCTCTGTTCCTCACAGCTGTTCCTCACCTTTTCCCATTCCCGGTCGTTGTTGAGCACTATCACCACCAGCCGGGGATGTGCCTGATAGCCATCTGCCGTGAAGGACAAATCTTTACCTTCCCAAGTCACATTCATCATAAACCTAGGAGGAGAAAAAAAGCGTTCAGTGAAAAATTAATGAGCTGTCCAGCAGGTAATGAGCAAGCTAATTCAGTCATCAGAATCACCAATGAAATGCATGTAATAAATCCCAATAATGCTGTGAAGAGCCAGGTTTGCAGCATAAAGAATCTGTGAATTTTTATGTGTTCCTTGTAGATGAAAAAGTAAATGATTATTTTTAATGCAGATGTTTTTAAGAGGTAGTTTCCATGTTGTGTACAACCTGTACACAACTCCTTGTGTTACTTTTTCATGTTTTGGGCAGCCTCATCCTCTTTCCAGCACCTTTTCCAGCACGTGCGCCCCAGACCCCTATCCAAGGTGTGCTCCTGTCTCAGCACTGAAGCACCCAGAGGTTAACCCACATGTGAAAAGTCCAAGTGCCACCGTATTTACTGCTTGCTTAGGTCTGTCAGTGCTCTGCCCTAGGCCACGCGTGAGCTGTGGGTCATGGCGCTGCTCCACGAATCCCGGCCTCGGCTGGAAGCGCTGGGAGCAGCGCCTGGGATACAGCAGTTACCAAGAAGGTCTCTGCACTCCGTGTGCAGACACCCTTCAGCTCCACGGAGTCCTGGAGCTCTTCCAGCCATGCATTTGTTCCAGAAGGTCCTGAAACACTCAACTGAGTTTATACCCATTTTACAGTAGTCTAAAACAACTTACCTTTTCCATTTCTCAATTTGTTGAGAAATTTCTCAATTTGTTGAGAAATTTCTCAATTCTCAAGCTCTTAATTTCTAACTGTTGTTTTCCCTCTGTCATGGCACCACATAGTTCATTTTCCAAACCCAAGGCCTTTTGTTGAGGCAGAAACACCAGCATCGCGGCCATCTCCTCTTCTGGTCTACATTTTCCTCCCAGCTAATTTTCCCTCATAAGATTTCACAGATTTGTAACATAAAACTGTATTTATATTTGTTCCCGCTCCACACAGCTTCAGTGTTTCACAGCGAGAACAGATTGTTTTCGCTGCTTCAGGGTCAGAAAGAGTGATGAGAAATAGCAGCTTTTATTTAAAGCACAAATACGGGGAACTTGCTGCCAAGTGTAAGCTACTCCAGTCTGCAGACCAGCCTCCCCACACGGGGACACTGCAAAAATCTGTCGTTTTGCCCATCACCTGGAGCTCCCTCAGCCAAGAGAACTGGGCACGGGAGGAACAAGAGCAAAATGCAGCTAGTGGCACTGGTGCTCTTACTGGTGGAGAAAACTCAACTGCCCAGATGTGCACTCAGTTTAGCCCGTGTTTTCAGGTACATGTTCTCCTTGAACTGAAGCCTTTTGCCTTTCCACCCTTCAAACAGATGCTTTTCTCAGCATATTAAGGACGTTCTTAGAGGTACTGTCCATAGGTGACTGTGGAGCATTTTTGCCAAGACATTCATATCGTTTCCCCTGCTTTTCTATGTAGCAGCCTGGCCTCCTGCTCCATCCGAGACAAAATTCTTCAGTTTTTGTTTGAAAGAAGAGGCTTCGTACAGACATAGCTGCCTGAAAATCCCAGCAGTTGAAGCATTTTACATAAAAGTATATCAACCCAGCAGAATTAATGGCTTTGTATCACAGCAGTTAATAATTAAACGTGCACGGCTCTAAACAACCATATTAACGCCACTCAGCAGCAGTTTGACAGCAATTTTTAAATTTAGCCATAATAATAACTCATATTTTGTGACAGACTTTTGGTAGGCAAATTTTCCCCTTGGTGCAGCTTTCCTTTTCAATGGAACTCGTTTCCTATATATTACATTTCTTACTGAGCACTGGAAGAGCTTACTTAGGAACAAAATACTTGTCTGTCATCCCAAGAGCACGTGAGAGGCCACCAAGCAGAATCTGGTTGTGGATACGTGTCAGAAAGCAGCAAATACCTCCGTCACTGCTGCAAATGAAGTGCACTGGGATCCTCGCCAGGAAAATCTCTAGAGAGCCCCGAAAGGGTAAAACACGGACACACTCCTGGAGCTCGCCCTGCTCCTCCTCTTCCTCCTCTCCATCCCAGGAGGTCTCTGCCTCACGGGACCTTCTGTCCCTTCTAGATCTTCAGATTCAGGCACTGAAAACCCTGCACACGACCAGCCTGATGCCTGACGGGGCCACCCGCAACCCACTGCAGTCTATAAAGCTCAGCCTAGGATCTTTGTCTCTTCCTAACAGCTGAGCCACAAATACTCGCATCACATCGCGTAAGGCTTTTCTGTCCAGCCTGATTTTTAATTACACACGGGGTGATTTTGCTCCCATTGGGAACTGATGCCAAAGCCCCCAGCTCAGAAGCGCCTCGGGGACCGTGGCAGGACACGGTGCTGCCGTTGCGTGATGCTCTCTGCTCTTCAACAAGAACCACCAACTGCACGTCCTTATGAATTAAAATAAACCCCCCCTCACCTGCCCAGTTCTCTTAAAAGTGCATTGTCTGAAGCACATACAAAGGTATGGGGAGTGATGCATGCCGAGCTACCCTCGTTTCTCAATTGCAACAATAAAAAAAAAACATCAAAGAGATGCTTGTTTTTCCAAGTCCAACCTTCAGTGTGGAATTCATCACAGCCTGTGTTCTGAAGCCTGGGAACACAGCAACCCATGCCTGAAATCTATGTTCACTTCTGACTTGCCATTTTTCCTCCAAGATGGAATGAAATCCCGTCCCAGTTTTACTGGCAAAGATCCTAAAATCCTTGCCTCAGTGAAGAACTTTTGCACATAGCCTATTCCTGGTTAAGAAGAGTGAAGAAAAGGTATTTATATTATATGCTATTCTTGGAAAGTTTTAAATTTGCCCAAGACTAATTCTCTTCAAGGTATCTTTGCTTTTTAAAATGGACCAAATTTACTTCTGAGGTATCTTTGGAATTGCATATTCCTCCCCTGAAGTTAACGAGGTGCTTGAATATTTAAATTTCTTATTTTAAGAGCAAAATTGAGCACACACCTTGGATTAGCAGCTAATCTGCTTTCACAGCTCATTAGTGCTGCCACGCGATAGCCTGGCTCTGCTAAGCCTAGCTGCCTTCTGCAAGGTGCAGTTGGGAGCCGCATATCCCAGGGCCTCCACACTGATCTCCTGTGGTGCAGAACACGAGTGGAACCTGGGTGAGAAAGGGCAATTTTCTCTCCAGGCAGCAGCACGTGGACCAGCTGCTCAATCAAATTGCTTTTCAAAGGGAAATTCAAGCTGCAAAGCCTGGCCAGAAGGCAAGGGGAATGCACATTTTTGAGATACATTGGACCAAAAATAAGTCAAATTTCAGGAGTGTGTTCTGGAATCACCACTCCAAAGTCATCTGCGGCCACGAGGAAAGGCTGCAGGAGACCCAGGCTGGAACAGGTCTACACACAGAAGCAGGACTGGTCTACAGTGCTAAGGCCAGACACGTCCACCTGGGCATCAACTAAAACCTCAATACCCTGTGATCCATGCAAGGATCACAGCCCTAACAAGACACTATAGGGAAGCAAATATTTTACAACTACGTAAACACGTCTGCATTGCCATTGTGCCACCAAAATTAGGGCATCTCCAGGAGAGCTGGATTTCCAAAGCACGGGCTGGCAGATGCACACACAGGCGCAAGCAGCCCCGCAGCAATGCAGGGAAGCAGGAACCTTCAATTCTTTGATCCCTTAAAAAAATAAATGCACACAATTTAGTTAATATAACTCTGCCCGGAGTAGAACACGCCTGGGGACTTTGCGAGCCCGCAGCTCTGCCACCCAGAGCAACGAGGTGTCCAAGGGCTCCTTGCAGCTGTACCCGGGCGGCCACCAAGGACAACCTCTGCTGCCCACCAGGACCACATTCTAAAATGCAGATCTGAACATTTATATGTGTGGGCATCTCTATATATGTATTTTCATATACATATATGTGCATATGAACACACAATTTGTAGGTGTGTATGTGCTGGAAATGAACGCTGCATCTTACTTTTAATATTCAAGAGGAAACTACTCTGGTCTTCCCATGAGTGTCAGAAATGAAGATTGATCAGATCATTGCAATGAACTAAAAGACACTTGCCTTTTTGCTGAGTCTGGAAAGGCAATAAAAGCACCTTAGAACTGCAGCAGAAGACACACAAATTGTGTGATTCAAACAATATGCAACTGGATTCATTACTATAAGGAAGAAAGAGGGCCATGGAGCTGTCTTTACATGGTAGAATTTTCCTGTAAGTAGAGAATTCATAGATTAATATTTTTTCCACGAATAGAGTCAGTATTGAGGTGCAGTCAGCAGTAGGAGGACCGTTCCCTCTGTTCCTGAGCAAATGAGCTACCATGGAGCAAGCAGAGAACACTCTCCTGGGTCTAGAGCTGCATGACACTGTGTAAACTAGAGATGGAGCCCCAAATTCTCCTCCTTTCCTGCTCCATTCTTGAGCCTGCTTTTGCAGCAGCCTTCCTGCAGTCCCACCTCTCCAGCACTGATCCACAGCCTGACAGCAACACTCAGCTAGGGCACATCTTGGCTCCTATTTACAGTTCCCTTAACCCTTCTCATTTTAAGCGTGCTCCCAAATCCTTGCCTCAAGTTCGCTGCTTAATACAGTTTCTGCGGCCTGAAGTTGAAGATTACACTGCAGCACAAAATCCTTGTTTAACCTGTTATTTGTAGTGGGGATTTACAGTGTCACGCACAAAAGTGTCACCTCATTTCAGGGGTGAGGGAAGGGAATATTCAACCTAGGCAATGGGAGAGTGGCCAGCTCCCAGAGGCAACTTAGCAGTGAGAAACCTCATATGTGCTTGCAGAGTTACATAAGAAAGACTATTGAAACTTTACTCATTTTAGTGTAATTCTGACATTCCTATATTTCTGAATTAAATAGAGCCTGTTCAACAGCCACTTGCATGGCAGGAAAAAAAAAATAAAAACTCTTTTAGGGCATCCTAGAGCAGTCAACTCTTAACCCAAGAACGTGCGACATCCTCTGTGAAAGGAGCCCTGAGTCTGCTCTTGTGCCAGTTCTATCCTGCTGTTCTCTGCAATATCCCGTTCAAACAGATCACACAAATCCTGCTGGGCATCTTCCCTCCAGGATACCATACAGAGCCACACAGCAAATGAGCAAGATTCCCTTTCACAAACCAAACAGCTGCCTGCACAGTGCGCGTTAGGCGAAGTGTGAGGAGCACCACACCAAAGGTATAACCAAAAAAAAGCCACAAAAAAAGATGAAGAGCAAAGAATCTTGGCTTAAACCTTGACTGTTCCCGGAGAAAACATCCATATCAACCCGGATTAACACAGATTTATTTTTACAGTTATTCTAATAGAGATGGCAAAACTGAAAACCTCACCATCACAAGGGAGAGCTTCCAGTTAGGAGGCGATAAAGCTGCCAGGCTAATCTCGTGCCTCGATAATTTCCAGGGAGACCTATAAAAAGCTTTGCGTGTCTCTGCACTGAAGCATTGACCAGGTGCCTGCAGGGGCAAGTGGCCATTGCAGTGAGGCAGGCAAGGTCTCCCCGACACGTGGGCCTCTACCTTGTCCTAAGGGCATCGTCTCATGATCTCAGTTCAGGGCCGTTCGGTGGGGCTAATTCCCACCGGCCTCCCCGTCAGACCAGGCAGCGTTTGATCTCCTCACAACATCATTGTGTTTCTGGGCATGCCCTGAGCAACACAACAGGCCTCACCACGTTATTCTCCTTCAAGGAAAGGCACTGAAATGAAAAACCACCAGTGTTACGTAGAGGAGGAGAAAAACCAGCAGTACAAGCCTTACTTGTGCAAGGTGTGAGATGGCCGCTCGTTCTTCTCCAGCTGTCCATAACAGCTCGTCTTTGCTTCTGGAATGAAGGAATATTTCTCCAACATGGCTGATGCAGCCGTGGCAATAATCCCCAGGCCGTCCCGCACCCGCGCCTCCAAACTGTAGTCCCATTCGTCGTAGGATGCTGAAATGAGTCCCGAAGGAAACTCCTTGGGGATAATTTCCGTATTACCACTAACGAGGCTGGGAACTATCCAAAAGAAATCGTAGCCAGTAAGGCCCAGGGAGCGAGCCTCATCCAGGATGTAGACAGCCTCGTCCTTGGAGCAGTACAGCAGGATGACGGAGGAGTGGATTTTCTTCAGCTGGATTTGGGTCTTGGCATCTCCAAAGGCAGTATCGAGTATGATGGTGTTCTGCATGTCCCAGCCCACAAAACTATTTTCCACCGTGGTCTTAATGATATTGATGAAGTCTCGGTAGCCAGGGAAGGTGGTGGTCACCAGAGAAAACACATGCCAGTCATAATCCTGCATGATCTTCAGCATGACGATGGCCTCCTGCTGGATGGAAGCCCCAAACTGGAAGAACGTGGACATTACATCCTGGAATATCAAAGACAGGGAAAGATTACTGGGTTTGGTCTAAGCTGGAAAAGATACTCTCTCGTTGTTCTGCTCTCCAGGTTCCCTAAGGCTGCCGAACTTTCACTGCATGCAGAGAACTTTATTAGTCTCGCTTAATTCATATCATGATTTAATAACACTGATTGCCAGTAAGAACCAGCGATAATTAAAATAGTTGCCAAAAATATAACACAAATATTTATACAGGAAATTCCTCCCTGTTTGGTCACTGCAGTTTAAGATTCATCCAAACTTTAGCATAAATGAGTAAATTCATAGCAATTTTTTAAATAGTGAAAATAAATATATACATAAACACACATAAATAAATAAGAAGTCCTCTATTTCCAGGTCTTATCTCTGATATATGTGTGTGTGTGTATATATATAAATATATATATATAATAAATATATATACACACACATACACAGCATCCACCTGTTTCGCCTGCCTTTGTTGGAAGCTGTTACACCCTGGAAGACTAGATTATACGTTGAGTTCAGAGCTGTCCATGCAGTGTCCAGGTCACAGTCCACTGACACCCAATGTCGAATTAATGGCATTCCAGGGACCGTGACCAAGCTGCGTGTGTCCTCATCCAAGAGTTCAACAGGAGGAAATTCAAGCAACATCCTTAAACCCCTTACCTGGTAGCCACACTGCCTTCCTGGGGGATGCAGACTTATTTTGAGTATTCATCTTAGGCTTTTGCTGTATTCATAACAGCAAATTTTATATAAAATAAATACAGTTGCCTATTATCAACTATCAAAAATAGTCACCACATGAATATATTTTGTTGGCACAAACTGAAGGACTCTGTAGATTTATTTTTTTCATGATCAAGGGCTAAATTTATTTTTGAATGCTATATTCTTGATTTATTTCCATCACAATTTTTCAAGCATCAAAGCATGTACGCTCAGCAATACAGTTCTTTATTTTCATTTGGCTTCACCATTTATTCCTGAGAAGCAGTGATAACAGAATTTACGCACCTCAGGCACGGAATGCCTAAACTCCTGCTGAGTTTAAAATCATAAAGCTTATGATTTAAAAAAAAAAAAAAAAGATATTGATCATGCAAGATTTCCTGCATATTCTCCACAGGAATTATGAATATTTTCTTAAGTACTCTATTCCTAACACACATGACAAGAGAGAACGGAAAGAGCAAGATAGCATTGCTGAATGTTTCTGAGCAATTTCCTACATTGGGCACTTAAAAATAAATAAATAAAAGTTCCTTTGGGGACAGTTACAGCTACAGAAGCTTGGCACATAAAATCTGTTCCGAGTCAGCATTTAATGGTTTATTTGTGAAGTTACCACTGCAAAATAAATGAGATGTCGAGACACAACAGCACAAATGCAGCTTTGCTAGAGCTTCCCAACTGACCATAGAGAAACACCAGCAAGCAAAGCCAGATTTAAACCCTTCCATTTTCCTCCATCTACCCTGTTTTTCACCTGTGATGTACATACACAGATCACGCTAAAAAAAAAATAAAGTAGAACTGTAAAAATCCCTTAAACTAAATGATTAATTCCCTATTTTTTTTTTTCCATCCTCTCCTTTCTCTCTTGCCCACTTGCACGTACTTGGGCTGTGGCGATGCCCCGGGCACCCCGGGGAGCTGCAGCACGAGGGCGGCTGAGCAGGAGGCTCCCTGCAACGGCAGCCCCACCACGCGACCCCGCTGTTATACATTGAGAATATTTCTTTTTGCAGCCGTATTGCTGGAGGTGTGCGCTAAAAAGGGAGTTTTGATGAAGCGTTTTTGCAAAGTTCACACTCCCATTGCACGCATCCTTTTTTACATCCTCATGACCACAATCTTCAGGCACAATTAGGCAATTAAAATCAATGTGCGATCAGAAACGCACCTGATTAGATCATCAGATCATCATTTTTTTGATGAAAAACAGCAATTACATAGTGAAAACATGACTCGGCATTCAGGGAAAGTTCAGGGACAAATATTCCAAGTGGGATTCTCATCTGAACAAAGTCCGTACAGCTCCACTGGCCCCAGGGGATGCTTTCCAGTGCTGTGTCATTGGGGAACAGATGGAGGATTACAAGCAAATTGTACCTTCCAGAACGTTAGCAGATACTTAAATGTCTATCAGGAAAATACCCAAGGACATAGTATCCACAGTCTAGCCAAAAAACAGAACTTTAGCCAAGAAACAGCAAACAAATAAGTAAAACTTTACAGAATTCAACTCCTGCCTCTGTAAGCATCTAAAACCCCTTCCATTTGTTTGCTTTTAAAGCCCCTTGCTCTTCCCACAGAGCACTACTACTATTTTGCCTTATACAGACGTAGTATTTCGGTACACATACAGAATTTAAGTTCTACTTTTTTGTGCTCAAAAGCAAACGTAAGTAGTTTGGGAAAGGCTTTTTGGGTTATTTGCTGTAGCTGTGCTCTCGTTGAGCGCTGGCGGGGCAGGCGCCCGCCCGGACAGGTCGCAAAGGATGCAAATCCCAACACTGCATCAAGCTGAGAAAAAAACAAAATAAGAGCTGTGAAAAAGATGAGGCAATTTACTGCTCATACTCAGTGACTGGGTTTTTCTGTTGCGGTTTCGGTGGTGGATTTTAACACAGTCAACTGAAAATAAAAGTGAAAAGAGGGAACAAATTAAAACTTTTTGTTTCCTTCTCTCTGGTACCCGAATGCAGGATTTCAGCATTCCCACGCTCCTATACAAGACAGTTCTCTCGTGCACTGTCATTTCATGGATTAATGCCTTTTAATTAGTGTACTGAGGCTATAAATCAGTCACTATCTTCAGAACCACACATCTTACTCGCCTGGTTCCAGCTATAGCTATATTTATCTTCAACCCTCATGCGCAGCTATTTTCACAATATGTTGTTCTCCCATCTCCAGCTTTTTCACTAGCTCCACGGGACATTTTTGCAGCCGCTCTACCACCCACTGTAAGCCCCAACAGTGGTTTTAGGGAAAAACGCTTGTGATGTAAAAGCAGAACACTTTTTTTGTTGCTTTTCTTTTCTTTTTTAATTAAAATGCAAAGATAGAGATCACCATCAGATGAAATCCAACTTCCACTTGGTGGCCTTTCCAAGCATGCTCTTTGGCAGGCAGGACTGCATTACCACAGGTAGCAAGAAAGACTATGAAATATGGCTTAAAAAGCAATCTAGTGGATCCTTTCAATCAGTTAACTAAGGAGGCCATGATGATGATACTGGAAGTAGTTATCATAATTAATTTCTTATTCTACTTTCTTAAATAGGTATCCTGCAAAAATATAGATTTTTCTCCTATTTTATGCCACTGTAACTTAAATAATACTTGTTTATAACAGCCTTAAAGCATGCAAAGGGAGCTCTGCATTTATGCTGGAAACTGTTCCCTCTTCAGCGAAGCGCAGTAGTTATTGGTAAGCTTATGAAGAAAGAGATTGAAAACCAGAGATTAGTCATAAATTTAAAGCTGAATAATTTAGCATCAAAAAAAAAAAAAAAAAAAAAAAAAAGTCAAGGAG
>JAVCKT010012133.1:0-11387 GCA_032273925.1 Rhynchotus rufescens | reverse complement strand
AATTAGCTCAAATGGTAGAGCGCTCGCTTAGCATGCGAGAGGTAGCGGGATCGATGCCCGCATTCTCCAGTGTTTTGTTAAACAAGAATTGTTAAGTCTAGAAGTAGCAACCCTCAAAACAAAACATAATTATTTTTGGTAAAATGTTCATTTTTGTTTAATCGGACCAAAACTGAATTCCTTCCTTCTTCTTTGCCTGGCTTACAAACAAAATAAGGCTTACACAACTGTCTCTGTTCCCTGTACTAAGTCTGAACTTTCCTTGGGCATTTCAGACAGTTTTTGGCATAAGGATACAGATTTCTGCAGTAAGAAGTTTTCACAGGCTTTATGAAAAGCAGTGGCTGAAAAATGCCTAGAGAACTGAAGCAGTTTCTGTTTCCTCACCTGTCCAACTATTGTCAAGTTTGTGCAGTGGTGTTGGTGAACATCATTTCAGAATACTGGTTCTTTGACAGCTGCACATCTGGTTCCTGTCCAGAAATATGGAATATTCTTCTAATTAAACTTTTTATAAAGTGATATTATGGGCTGGATCAGGGAATCAGCCTAAGTTTGAAGAAAAAGATGAGTCTTTCCCCCCCATCCATACGTTCACTACTACCCCCACGTTCATATCCTAGAAAACACAGCAGAGGTCTGGTGTCTTTTAGTTGTGGTATACAATAAATTAAAATTAAGCTTCTGACCCTTCCTTCCTATTTTAGGTTCTGCATTATTAAAAATGAATGTTCTGTTTTTCTTATCAAGTCCAAAGCAGACACTTATAAAGGGAATGTGGATGTGCTGACTGAAACTAGAAAAACTTATTTCTTACAATCTATATTTTTTAATTAGCATTAAATAATCTGAATTGGTGCCTGGCTATCTGTGTTATTACTGTAAGGAGACCCTGTAAAATGAGAACTGGGACAGGTTCCCTATCGATTTACCTGCTATATGATGAATCCCATGATGAAAAGTAAAATACTGGTTCTATAAAAATACATGAACATATGTGATCTTGCAGTCAGAAGCAACTGTAAAATGCTTATTCTTTTCAGTCTAGAGGGTGAGTTACAGAGCTGATGTAAGATTATGAAATTACGGAAGCATACTGCCTAAAGGGGGATGGGGTCACTGCCTGACAAGCTGTATTACACGCTGTTTTCTGAACACTTTCTAGAGATATTCCTCCTTGTGCAGCTTTCTAGGAAAATCAAATTGGACAGCCTCTGTGTTAATAGGGAAGTTTGAAAAGGTGATTAGAACATAGGAAGCAGAGGAGCTGTTACTGTGGGCAGTGGCCACGCTGGATATATTCTTCTCACATAGGCCTCAGCACCTGTTCCTGCTGAAGCACATAACTGGTGAGGACAAGGACTAAGTCATTTTACAAACAATTCTGTGATTGCACCAAAAATTGAAGTACCAGCTTCGAAACTACCACTAGTCAGAGCAGATTTTATTTTTCAACTTATTTATACTTATTTTTCCTCGACTAGTTAATGATTGTATTCTGCGCTATAAAAAGATGCATACTATTCAATTTCACTTTAATAGCAGCTACTTCCTAGTGTTAGACAAGATTGCAGACTACTTAGACAATGGTAGGTAAGAGTGAATTAGTCTACCTTTCTTCTGCTAGTAGATCTTAACTGCTGAAGTATTCCTTTTGTAAGCAATATAGAAGACTTTAATGCCTTTCTTCGGGGTTGTAGAGTAAGTGGAGTAGTAAATCAGGATAGATGTAGAATGTGATTATTCCACAGAAGAGGGAAAATAGGCCTGAGCCTGCATGCAAAATAACTCTAAAACTTACATCCTCCTCCTCTTGTTTTCTGTGCATTTCAAAATTGGCTTTAAGAGCCACCTCGTGGGGTTAATCTGCAAGTGACTCTGAACATCAAATAGAGGAGATTTACTTAAGATTTGGTTGCACTAAAATAGAAGATAAAAGACCCTTCCCACAGTGAAAGGGGAGCTACATCTAACTTTAGTTAGCTGTAGTTAGTTAGTTTGCTAACTTTAGTTATCAGAACTGAATCTTCAGTTTCTTGGGACACTTGGTTTCATTCACATGTCAATATATGTCTGGAAGATGTCAGTACATGAATGGCCCAGTACTAGTTTCCATATTGACACCTCAAATTAAAAAAATTCTGCTAGCGTAGGCAGATGCATTACTATACTCAAATCCCTCTTTTACATAGTTTTCTTAAAACTCAAAAACATCTTTAAGAAGCTTGCATGGTGCTGTCCACCAATAGAAGGTACCAACTACTTTGAAGTTAATGGGTAGTCCTTTTACAGCTATCGGAATGCATGAAAAGGGGAGACAATTTATGAACAATATATCATCTTATGAACAATCTCTCCCTCTGGGAAAAGGACAATTTTTAAAAGTAAAGGATGGTCTTATCAAACCTTTAAGCAATTGTTTCCCAGTGTAGACAGCAACTGTGGAGTAAAGGTATATTACACTAAGGGAAAGCAAGAGATCATGAGGTTCGAAGCAAAACAAATAGTTAATAAAATGTCAAGGAGAAAAAGATAACTAGATCAGTGTTACTGGAGTCTATTCAAGAACTAAGGGAATTGTGATTTTAAATTCTGATTTTATTTTAGACCTCTTTTGAAGACAACTGTACACTTATCTCTTAACTTACAACGTGTAAGTTAGAGACCTAGGCCTCCACTGTCCCATCCCACTAACCCATAAAAGCCAAGACAGGGGAGCAGACAGTGAGCTGCACTTACTAATTGTAAAGACTGGGGCAATGCTTCCGAGGAAAGCTTCTGACATATGCTTGGCATTTAATCCTGGGATAGAAGGGAGGTTCCTCCCTCAAACTCAAATAACTGAAAAACTATTTGATAAGCTACAGAAGAGAAGCATAATAAAGCAGTAGAAGACTGTCCCCCCCTTTTTTTTTTTTTTGAAAACATGTCTTCTTTTCAAATGGCAAGAGTAGAGCATACATTTTCTCTTCACTTCTGCTGAAAGCAGCAGAGTGCAGGAGTATCCACTGCAGAGCTGAGTTAGTTCAGCTTGTAGGGGGCCTTGTGAGCAGTTGAGGTCAGCCTGGTCTTCTCTACACTGATGTGAATGAGGAAACACTTCTGCTAACTCAGTAGTGAAAACAGGAGTAGCTCCTTCTTCTCAGGTCCTTCCACATGAGCTTCTGCAGGAGGTGGTTATCCCAATTCATCCAATGATACTTAAAATTACAGGGAAAGGCCTGAGGTTTAATAGAAACTATCTGTCCTTTTGACATTGAGGACAATAACAAAGCAAACCTCAGTCAAAGAAGAAAAAGACACTCTTGGAACTCTAGCTTGGAAAATGTTCATCACAAGATACTCACTTTTACATGAAAATGTAAAGGAATGTAATAATAAAACTTAAATCCAATAACTTTATTACTGATATTTGAAAAATACTAACAAATTGCTTTTTCAAAAAAGTCATTTAAAATTAATTTCTACATTTCAATTTGAATACAAACGTGTTGTTCACATGTTCTACAAAAAAAAAAAACTTGTGGCAGTAGCATGTTAGCAATACATTTAGCTCAAATGTAAATAGTCTAAGCTAAGATTTCTTAGGTCCTTTAAAATCTTCTGTGCTGACAGAAGTGCCACGTAAATGACCATTTATTCTTGTCAAAGCAAGTAATAGTCCCAAATCTGGAAGATGTTGCAAGTTTGCCATGTTGTTAGTTAGGTGAAGTAAACCCATGACGGTTGCCTTGCAAGGAAAGCAAACTTACAGCAGTCTAACAGTCTTTCCAGTCACAGTCAAGAAGTCATCATCAGCCAAGGCACGAAGTGCTTCTTCAAACATTTCTTTAGTGACAGCCTTGAAGAGAAAAAAAGAAAAGAAACCCACCTTAAGCACATGTAGGGAAAAAAAGTTTTTAACTTCTCTTATCAGTTTTTATATCAGGTTTTCCAAATTTCTATATTTTTTTCTGAATATTAACATCTGGCCTAGATCCATAAAGTTGAATTATTCTAGCTTCTGCTGTAGTAGAGATTTAGCAATCTTAACTACCCATTCTATCAGTCTGCAAGCCTGTATAGATTTACAGCTGACATTTGCCTTGAAGCTACTGAACAAATAAGGCTTCTTTTTCCCTCCATATTGTGATTTGAAGACAAGATTACAATGATTTGGAAAAACAGGCATACAAACAAAAACATTTTCAAAGCAAATATGTATTCAAAACATACACCAAACACTTACTGTTTCAGACTGGGCTCGGAGATCATCAAAGAGCTGTTGGTATTTTAAAGCTGGTGTTTTGCCCTTTGACTGGATAAGCTTCCTCAGAGCTTGAGCCAGCTCCTCTTTCCGCTTGCGAGCCGTTGCGCTCATTCCTTGTGAAAAGAAACAAGGTGACCTCTCAGAAATAAGTTAGGAAGGACAAGCTAAGTTACATTTACGAGTGACAGAAGCCAACAGCATCCCAGCTTTACCAATTTGCGAATACAAACCTGTAGTAAGAATTGACACATCCACAATTCCTGTCTTTGGATCAGTAGCTGCCTGTTTCAGAGCTTCCCGATGGAGGCGTTTTGCTTCTTCCACATCAATTGTTTCCACTTTGCCCGAAAAGCGTAACTTAGCATGGGCTTCCGACAGGCGGATCAGAGACTCCAGTTGTCGAGGATATGCAGAAACCATTCCCCTGCCACTACCAATTTTCCTCATGTCCACATATGCCTGAAAATGAGAAACTCATTCGCTCAGTGAATCATATTGTCTATTAGTCACATAATTTTCAGAATTACCCTGTACCTACTATGCCAGCATAGAAGCTGTTCTAGCAAAAGCAGTTCTAAACACCGTACTTCTGCTCAGATACATATATGTTTTTTTTGTCAAGATGGATATGTATATCAGGTATAAATCTTTGCTTGATCCAGCAAGTCCTCTTAACATATCAATTTCTGAATCCCCTGGAAAAACTTTACGCTAATTTTATTTAGTTGCATCTCTACTGGCATACTTACTTAAATTCAGTAGAATTTTATGCTTTCAAGGCAGTAAAACCAAACCAATCCAGAAGAAAGTAAGCTAGAAGATCACAGCACAAAATGACTTCTATATTGACCTCTTTTTCCCTTTAAATGTGAATATTTTTCTATAATTTTTTAAAGGATCTTTAAAAATTTATAGGTAGATAGGAAGCATACTTTCTAAAAGATTTTTGGATCATTTTAGACATGTTAGTAAAGACTCAGTACGTTAACTGCAATTCCTTTACCTCAATAAGAGTTTGGCTTGCTTCTTCACTTAACCTGGGATTTACGTAAGTACGAGCATATGCAATATAATCCCTCAGTACTGCCATATCCATGTATTCCTCCTCCATCTTTTCCTCAGTTTGGTAGTACAAAGAAACCAAATGGCGAGCAAGGCGTCTATCATAAGCTTCATCGCGTGGATCCAACATTAAGAAGATCAAATCAAATCTGGACAGTTAAGAATCCAGCATTAGCGGGTATATTTTCATGCCATGTGAAACAGTTTGTTGCATCAAAACCATAAAACAAGAAGCAATAGGAGGAGCTCAGTTATTAAATGAAAATCTAATTTTCCTAGAGTGAAAAAGAAGGAATACTTGCAGAAAAGTAGAAGGAATCAACAGTTTAGATTTGCCTGTAGGTTTGAAATTTTGAAGATGAAATAAATTCTGTGAATTGCAGTTCCTTTTTTGGTCAAGACTGACAGGCTCTTTCAGTTGTTTTTTTCTAAAAGAAAACTAAGCTGCTGCTGAAGTTACTGCCCTGAAAGGTAACAGCAAATGGGGCACACAGATATAAACACACTTCCTGTTTAATGTAAAGGCATTCTAATACATGTAATTATGTAAATAACATACGGTATAATATATATATTAAGCTGAAGACGCAAATACTGTAAGACAGTTCTCTGCTCCCAGAAAAACTGTAGTAACATTTAAAATGAATGCTATGGAAGCACTAAGCTACAAAGAACAGTAAGCTACAGAGCTCCACTAAGCTACAGAGAACACAGTTCTTCTCTCTTACACCGAGTCATTTTCACAAGCGCAAGTACAACAGGTCATAAAAATGAGACATGCAAAAAGTTGTCTAATACCTTGATAACAACGTATGGGGAAGCTGGATATTTTCAATAGTAGTTTTTTTGGGATTCCATTGCGATTCTATAGGGTTAGCGGCTGCCAGGATGGATGTGCGAGCATTCAGCTGGCAGATAATTCCAGCCTGTCAAAAAAGAAAGAAAAAAAAAACACCACTTGAAATCGGTTCTCTTAAGAAGGAAGAGTTCTGCTATATTATTGTTTTCTGTATCATAAATAATATTGCAAAGCCTTACAGAATAGCAGAAGAATAAGATCATCTGGAAATACTTTGAATATATGAGCTGCAGCCCTTGGCATTATGAAATGTTATTCTTGTGTGAATTAATATAATCTAGAATCGATCCACTGGTGAGAGCAGGTAACACCTTCCTCTATTAACATTTGGTTTCAGTTGCCTAGCTCATACCATGAGTAGTGGCGAGAACATGGGAGTGGAACAGAGGTCTACCTTGGCAATGGAGAGGGTCTGTTGTTCCATTACTTCATGCAGTACTGATCTTGTACTTTCGTTCATTTTATCAAATTCATCGATGCAGCAAATGCCGTTGTCACTAAGTACCAAAGCACCCGTCTGAAGAACTAGTTGCCGTGTCTCAGGATCCTTCATCACATACGCAGTAAGGCCAACAGCGCTGGAGCCTCTGCCAGATGTGTACTGGCCTCTGGGAACAAGGTTGTACACATACTGCAGCAGCTGTGATTTACTGGTACCAGGATCGCCACACAGGAGAATGTTGATCTCAGCTCGAAAGTTGCCTCTTCCCGTGCGACTGAAATCCTTCCTTGATCCCCCAAAAAGCTGGAGCAGAATTCCCTAGAAAAATAGGCTTATCAAAAATCTATCAGCCAATAGTAGAAGCCAATCTGTTGAACTAAAACATCTAATGAACCAAAACATTTAAAATCAGCATAATTCAGATGTAAGAGAACACGTGAAGCTTTTCTGAAGCCTTAAATAGGATTTTATTTTTGAGATGTGCTCCGTTCCAGTTGATTTGAAGACATATAGTGCTAGGGTTCCACAGTCTCATAATTAAATTATGCCAGTTCTGCTGTTTTACCAACTTCTCTGCATCTTCTTCTAATTAACATCCCCAAACACCATGAAAATAACAATGATACATTTACAGTGACATGTGCTCTGATAAAACCATTTTAAAACTGCTCAAGCATGCACAAGCTTTTAAGAAAAATTAGAGATCATGTCAGCTAAAAAATCCTTGTTTTCCAAGACTCACTAAAATCATTATCTATAGCAAAGGTTCGTAATTACAAATGCAATTCCACATCAGTGTGACAAAATTCTGAATTTTTATTATATTTACCTTTTTGATATCTTCATGCTCATAGATACTTGGTGCCAGTGCTGCAGAAAGTCTTTCATATATATCTGGTTTTTTAGAAAGCTCTTTCAGTATTTCCACACGTTCTTCGGCAAACATTTTTTGCTCCGTTTCCTCATCGACACCGTGCAGGCGTTTTGAATCAGTTTTGCGATAGTGAATGACATCAATGTGGGTCTTGTAGACAGATTTTACATTGCTCACCCTTGAATTAACTCGAATTGGGACTGCCCTGTAAATACCTAAATACAATTTTGAATCACAGCATTAGAATCATAGAATCATAGAATGCCCAAGGTTGGAAGGGACCTCGGAGGTCATCTAGTCCAACCCCAACTAGATGAAGAAGACATAGTATTAGAAACATGATAATCCCACATTTTTTACATTCTCCCTTGTAAAATAAAGTCTTTGAAAACAGTCCAATATTTTAATCTGTTTTTTCCCCAGTACCAGTAAGTCAGCATTGTTTGCACAGCAGAAATGCCTACTTGCTGGACCATATTACAGATAGTATCTCTCCGAGGTGACCCATAAATAAATTAAATAAAACACTGTCTATTTTGGGGTTGCCTTTCATCCCATCCTAGGGTTCTCTTTGCTGATTTGTTTTTGAGTATATTTGTATAAGCATTTCAAATGCACAACTAAGCATGTTATAGCTACTGGAATACAGTGTAGTGGTATACAGTGGACTGTAAAGTAGGAAACCTTTCCTGTAATGATTTTGTGTAGCTGATATATAGTGACAAACAAGCAGATATAGATAACAGTATGCAAGTTGGATTCTATTTCCATTTAAGACTTTGGGGGGGAGGGAGGGAGGGGAGGGCGGAGAAAAGACAGGGGAGAAGAGGAAAAAAGAAAAAAAAGGTTGTAAGTAGTCAAGTTAAACTAAATTTTACCTGTAACATTTACTCTGTCACCTGGTTGAACTTTATCAACAAGGTCATTATGAGCAAACAGGGCAACAGTATGAGGGGTCTGTCCAGCTGGCATGTCTTCAGGAGACTCTTGTAGTTTGATCTAATCAAAAAAATCTGAGCATTAGTTTCAAGCAGGCAAAACTTTCCTACAAAACACAGTCACAACCACACAACTCATATGATGAAACTCACATGAGTTCCATCTCCAGCACTACCCAAGTGCAACGTACCATCTGTTTGTCAGAAAACAGGGAGCGATTGTGGATCAGGGCCATGCTGTGTGTTGTGTTGCAGTTCTTGCACACGGAGGGCTCAGCAATCCTGCCACGGTCGATTTCCACTCTTGTGGTGAAAGCGCAGACCTGGCACTTAAAGAAAGCTTCCTGCATCTCCGGAATTAACTGGGAGCTTCTGATGACCATACCGCTGATGGTGATAAGTTGGTCAATATCTACGAGATACAGACACCCATGTCAGCACATCATGCTTAAAGTACTAATTCATCGTTGAATTTGGAGGGTTGTTTTATAGGTGGGAAGTGGACATGTCAAGTCAGGTTTTAAGTACTTTGTCCAAAACAAGTAAAAAGGCAACCTGTATTATATAAGCAATTGAATTTGCCCAAGTACAAATGAAAGAATATTTTGCACTTACTGAACTAAGAACATCAGTAGTTTATGTCAAAAAAGAATTCCTTTAATGAAAAATTCTTAGCAGTTTGGCCTCTAGGTCACTTTCTTCCAGAACACTGATGTTAAACAAAGAACATCAGCCTAGATGGGCCTCACTTTAGTTTTAGTTTTGTGCAATTGTTATTTATATAATTCTGTTAACATTCATTAAATGTAATCCTTATGTTGTTTTCCAATATAGTAATCAAAAGCTTACCTTCAGGGTTCAGACTTCTCATATTCCTGGTCTTCAGTGCATTATACGGCCTTACTTGAATTTGATGCTCTAATATTGAATCCGGGTAGCGATCAAAAAAGATCTCATTGGCAGCCATGTCAAATGTAGGGATTACTTCCTGTATAAAAATAATCGTGAACAATTAAGCTTAGAAGTAAAAATACTTTGTGCAAAAATATTTTGTTCCTGTGATTCTGTGTGTTCCTGAACTAAAGTTATGACTAAATGTTATACCAGGTAACCATTGCCCAACCTAGCAAAAAAAAGTTAGTATTTAAAGTTAGTATTTAAATCCAATTTATTGAGCATTTCATAGACCAAAAAAATGGCATAAGATTCTGGACATATCTGCTGTGTCACAGATACACTGCAGTTTATCAGCTGATTTTTATGTGTACCATAATATCTGTGATCAAGTTCTAAGTAAGACAAAATAAAACATTACAGAAGACCAATAACATACAAAACTTCCAATGTGTTTAAAAAAATAGTAAGGAGAAATATGAAAGAGCCTCTTAAGGACCAGAAAACAAGCACATTACTTCACCTGAGGATAGCAGATCAGCTGCCGATAAAGATTTTCATCAAATGACCTTAGATGGTCACAATTTACATTCAGAAATGGTTCTCCAACCATATTTATCTGCAAAATACATGAAAAGAAATCTTTAGCTCAATAGTATATAAAAAAAGGAAAAAAAATATAGATGCAGCTTTGTTCCAAGTACCTCTTCAAGCCGTTGCATGTAGCATGGCTCATTCAGATCCAAGCCGATGTCTTCATCCTCTTTAGCTACTGGGTCAATGAAACGCTGAAGGAATCTCTGCATATTGAGGATGAGGAACAGAAAAGGGCGAATTTAGTAGTACATACACATGCTTTATAACAGTTGAAAAACAGCATATAAATTTCTAGCTTTTTTAAAAAAAAAAAATTATTTTTACATACCTGGAACTTTTCCTTACATGAAGTTACATTGACATCTGTTCCCCAGATAACCAGCTTTTGCCCAAGAGACTGCTCGCTTGCCGCCACATCCTCAGCGGGCTGCACGGGGACAAGCGCAGGACACACGCGCGTGAACAGCCGCTCTCCGAGGACGCTGCCAGCCGCAAGAGCAGCGCCGTCCACCTACCCCCTCCGAGTGCAGGTCGACTTGTCTGGCCTTGCGGGCCGAGCCCAGGTCGGGGCGCTGGCGCACCGGGGTGCCCCGCACGCCGCTGCGCGGGGTGCCCTCGACCCTCGAGCTGGGCGTCCCGTACGTCAGCGGGGAGCTGATGTCGAAGTCGAGCGGAATAGCTGCGAGGAAAACCTTTAGTGGGGCTTTGGGGTCAGACTGCACAGAGGGAAATGTATTTGTCATACCTGAAACTCTGCTACCGTAAACGGCATCGTTCCCATGCAAATTCTGGCTTATTAGTACAAGAAAAATAAAAGTGTACATAGTCTATCTAACCCTTTTCTTCACATGTACATGTTTTTAAAGCAGGCAAGTTTTAATTAAGTTCTAGTAACTCCAAAAAAGTGGTTTTAAAGCATGATGGTGTTTAACCATTTAGCCAATATGCAGTATTTCTCAGTCAGAAACACTTTCCCGGGTGTTTCTGAGCATGTTGAACACCAACAAACCAACAAGCTCCTACCAGCTATTGCAGTTCGAGACAACCCTACTTACAGAAACAGGAAAAGCTTTTTAGAATCAACAGGCCAATCTGCTCCAGCCCTTCATGCAGGAAGGGCTGCGGGTAAGTGCAGTAGTTTACAGCTCAGGGAGGCAGATCCGAGGGTACCGCAGGGCCTGGACTCCGCAGCCGGGAGCCACAAAGGCGGCGCATCCAGGGCCCGCGTCCCGCGGGCGCTGCGCCTCCACCCGCGGCGTCCCGCGCGCGCGCGGCGCCTACCCGAGTGGCCGAACTGCGGCGGGCTGGAGAAGAGCGCGTCCTGCGCGCCCGGGCTGCGCGCCTCGGCGGCGGGCGACGTGGGCAGCGGCTGCAGCTCGCCCGTGGAAGCGGCGTCCTCCGCGCGCCGCCTCTGCGCGGGCGGCGAGCGCGCCTCGGCGGCGCGGGCTGCGGGGCGCGGGGCTCACCCAGGA
>JAVCKT010012129.1:0-25317 GCA_032273925.1 Rhynchotus rufescens | reverse complement strand
TTCACTTCCCCTTGGAGGAAAGATTTTCATCAGTCCGCATCCCCACAGCTGATCAAGTTGTGATACCTGAGGCAAGGCAGAGAAGGGGAAGATGACAAAGTGAATAGACAACATTGTTAGGACTGTCACCAACCTAACAGCATCAGCACAAAATGCTGCCAGTCTCAGGTTAAGCAGCAATTTTAACAATGCAAATTCAAAATACAAACACTATATTAAGAAAAACTTAGAGAATTTCTTATGCTTCTGTACTGGGTGCTAAGGATACCTTCAAGTTTTACATATGAAGTGAGGCCTGAAAGGCACGTAAGGAACTTAGGCCTTGAGTCCTAGGAGGAGCAGTAGAGAGGCAGACAGACAGAAACAGGTAAAAAAGCTAAAGAGTGAGCAAAAATGAACTGAAGTCATTGAAACTTTGAGTGAAAAGGATGCTTCAAAGAAATGTGTGGATTTTTTTCCTTTTATATTCTTGCATACCAGGACAAAGTGTGTGTTTGCACAAGTGAAATGTTAGCAAAATGTGGTAGCACAAATTAAAATGCATCACTTTTTTTCAAAAATGAGTATTTTTAGTGAAACATCTATTATGTATTTAATGCATCCTTTTTCAATGCAAATTAATTCATCTGAAATGTTAAGACAGACTGACTGCAAACAACTGTGATGCTTGGCCTGTTATGAAGCAGTAGGGCTGGCACAGGTAGTTCTGTTCCTTCCCAGGTGCTGGCAGGGAAAGCACTTTTTGTCACACAGACTTGAGGCACCATCAGGCCTAAGGCAGTAACAGAGAGCAGGAAAAGTTCTGCAGGAATGTGAGTCAAGGAAGGTTCACCTGCAGACTGGGAAGAAAAGATAAGGAGTTGCTACCATTGAACCATCTGCTTTGCAGTCTTCCCAAAATTCTGATTGAGACAAATATTTCTTGAGCTACAGCTCTTTTGCAACTGAAAGGCAGACTTCATGTTGCTCTTAAGCAATTTGGATAAATGATCCATTGGAGAAAGAGCTATTTTTATATTCACTTTTCTGCATCTTCCCCATCTAGTCACACAGGGAGGCTGCATCAAGCTGCAGTAATACTCAGCATGAGTCAATGTTTGCTTGAAAGTCCTAAGATATGGGCCATGACAAGCCCTGTATCTACCAGATACGGACCCAAATTTACTCCAAGACTGGCAGAGATATTTTGACCAAGCCAAGCTTCAAGGGAAGAGACTGACTCCATTTTCAGCACTGCTCCTTTCTGAATCACACGTTCTGGCAATGCACAACCCTGCAGCATGAAGCTCTCCACACTCCATCTCAGTAAGATTGGCTTCAGAGTAAGACTCGGTAAACATTTAGAAAGCATTGGCACTTACTTCATAAGTTTGCTGGATAATCTTTTTTTTAACTAACAAAAGGCTAAGGTACAAATAACTGACTTATTAAGCAACTACATTAATAAGGAATACCATAATAAACAGCACACGAACAACCTCTTGCTCACTATATAGTTCTTTACAGAATATTTTTAGTTAATTTATATTTGGTATTGTAATTCCCTGTACAGAATAGAGAAGTTTTAGATAAACTGTGTGCTAGAGACCATAAATGTGGTGCACACAAGTATCTTCTCCTAGCATAAAGTGTTTATGCTATAAATTTGAAGAATATTTTTCTGCTGTAGAATTTGCCTCTGATTGCAAATTTTTCTGTTGCCCAAGCTGCGTCATCCTCCTGCATCAGTAAACCCATCACAGACTTTCCAGATGTCCACCTATGAATCACAGGCTGCTCTGAAGTTCTAGTTCAGCAACAGTTTATATTTACAGAATATAAACTCATATTGCAAACAATTCTTGCATTCTTACCTGTAAACTGTTAACATTCTATGCCTCAAGATTTTTATTAATAGGTTGTTACCTGTGGACAACAGTAGGCTTACAATATACACCAAAAAGATAACCACAGTTGCTGCTATTTTTATCCTTGTTATGGTTTATTTTCTCTGTGTTAAATTCTAATATCCTACTAAGAGAACCAAAAAAAAAAAAAAAAAGAAAAAGCTTTATATAGACTACAGCAAAGGCAATTAACAGCAATGCCACCACCACAATTCCTTTCCTCCCCAGAAAAAGCACTTCTGTAGAGGGTATTTGCTTTTTCATTTCTCATCAATGATACTGCCGTTGTCATTATTCATCTGTCTCCCTAGATTACTGGCACTTTTTATAGTTAATGACCCATTTCCCATGCTACCTCACTTTTAATCTATGTCTTTATTAAATGATTAGTAAGCGCGCAAAAAAAAGTACTGGTTGCATTATCACATGTAAGTCTTTTTCATTAACATCCTCTGATGAAGAAGATTAGGTGTTTCATTGGCTTAGATAAAAGCTGTATAGAACCTTAAAATATTCTTACAAAGATAAGTTATCCAAACAATTAACCTCTTAATATTCATAGCTGCAAAGGCTTTTTGTGAAAATTCATTTTTAACCCATACTGTATTTTAAGAGAGACGCAAGGGTCTTATTTGCATCAGTGTATTCGGAAGCCACCAGAACAGCACCTATGTGCACATGATGTCAACACCAATACCATTTCTCACCCCCACTTGCTACTACCTTAATAATGTCAACACTATTTTACAAATTTAAGAGTTAAAATACTAGAAAAAGCATTTTCAAGGAAGAAATTAAGCAACAGAAGGCAAACTGTAGAAACAGCTATTTT
Organism: Rhynchotus rufescens; assembly: GCA_032273925.1. Taxonomy (NCBI): domain Eukaryota; kingdom Metazoa; phylum Chordata; class Aves; order Tinamiformes; family Tinamidae; genus Rhynchotus; species Rhynchotus rufescens. Next base: position 22,599 of record JAVCKT010012129.1, on the reverse strand, counting down.
AAGTTATTTACTACTTGATCTAATAATGAAAACCTGGCCTTGGTTTAGTATATTCTTGTTATACAGACAGAAGAAATGCCAGAACAGATTCCTTCCGCATCTATATTCTAGCAAAATAGGCATTAAGTATATGTACAAGTGAGAATATTAAGTCAGAACTCAGTATTTTTCTTCAAGCTGATTATATCACCTAGAGACAAGCTTTTTGACTCTCACAGATGCTTCCTTGATGGAGTGAGGAAAGAAAAACAACAGGGATGGATATCTTCTATTAGAAATAACTATTCTTGATACAACAGGACTTCAGTGAAACGATTCTGGACTACAGAATTCTGCTGGCAGAAGTGAGATGTCTGCATTGCAAGCACAATCTCCTCTAACAATTTTTTCTTGATGACATAATTTTCTAGCATCATTGGTAGTGCAGAGTTGCAAAAAGCTGTTTTGCCCAATCTTTTCCTACAATAAGTGCATCTCTTGATACATCACTGAACACTAGGAACTGCTAATCAAACAGAAAGCATTTCCAGGCTACTCCTCTAATGATGATAATCTGACTATTTCACAACAAAAAATATCCCTTGGCAGCAATAACTATTTGGATAAGCATAGCTGAAAGTTTGTGCTCAGTATGAGATTATACAGATCTGACTAGAAGAGAACAAGGGAGCTCAGGTTTCACAGCCATCTGTTTCTCCTATGGAAGAGATAATCACCCAAACTTTTCATCTGTTACAGAAACATGATCACTGCACTCAGTTTTCTGAGACTTATATCAACAGTGATATGTCACTTGGCTTTGATAGGCTCAAAGTCATCCATTATACTCTTTAAAATGCATCATATCACCTAGTGCACAGAAAGACAATCAGGAAATCAAGATGATGCTGTATCATCCTTTCAAGTTTCACTATCAACATAAACTTCAGGAGTGATATCTTTTGTCCATCAGCTATACATATCAGACAGAAGACTAAAATAAAAGCATACTTCCTCTCACTGTGTACTCCCCTGCAGGACCTCTCCTTGGAAACATCCATTCAAAACATGACTTCAAGTTTTCCTACCTTCCAGGTGCATCCAGAGTAGCACACAGTCACTCAAGACAACCTACGTGTGCATCTGGTTTTCATGCCCCATGGAGCACTCAAGTCTCCAACAGCACAGATTTTTTGTTTGCTTAAACAAAACAAACAAAAAACCCTAAGTCCCACACTTTTTGTAAGTTGCTTTTACTGTAGGCCTAGTCTTATTGTATTCTTATTCTATTCTTAGTCCAGCTTGCCTTAAAGCTATATTCTTAATACTAGTATACCAAATCCAGTATCAAAATAATTCAATATTAAGTGTGCAAAAATATTCATATAATTCCTAAAATAAGGGGAACAGGAATCTCATTGTTTACACGCATGACATACAATTGACTGTCATCTTTTCTTAAAGACTAAGCTTTTCTTAAAAACTAAACTTTTCTTAAAAATAGGTCTTTTTAAGAAGGCATTTGTTTCCACTGAAATCTGACTCGCTGGGTGGTTTTTTATTTATTTTTTAAAAAACACAGAGCAGATCTTGATGAATAGATGTTTTCAGAAAAATCAAACCACTGTTTCTGCCACAATGACTGGGAAGGTGGCAATTTCCATGTTGGTGGTATGTGGAGAGCAGCCTCTAGCCTCTTAACATTTGCTCAAGTATTGAATCTGCAAGCTGAGATAATGCAAGACCACTTCAAGGGAAGGTCTAGTCAAAGTATTAGCATGACAACTTCCCGACCACTTCTGCTGAAAAAGCTAAACTGGTTATAAATGAAGTGCCTTGTACTTCAGCAAGAGCTACTGATCTTACAGTACAAAGGACTGTGTTTGACTACAAGTAAAGAGGTCTCATTTTTGAAGAATAACAAAAAATCTATAACTCAAACAGGAATCAGGTAAGCAGTGTGCTGTGAAGGAAAAACATTTCAATGAGTGCTTTTTGTATCTTTTTTTTTCTTCCTTTTACTTAAACTTCAATAAAGTATTGGCTTTCTAGTTTTGCTAACAGTATCTCAAATCAGATCTGAAGAGCCCCTTGCTTTGATATTGCCTATGGCGGATTATAGACTACACATAGCTTTTATTGCCCCTCTTTATACAGCACCAGAGGCACACAAGGCAAAGAGAAGCACAGTGCCAATGTTAAACAAGTACAAGATGTGAACATATACCCTATGAATAGACAAATGATAAGTCACATGAGGAACAATCTCATACTATCAGAAGGATCAATGACTTTCTGTATCCAACCAGCTGTATGATTATTTCCCTCCAGATTGTTCCTCCTATTACAAACTCCCTAGAATTTTTAAACTAATATATACAGTCTAGAAGAGAGTAATGGCTTTGGGATTGCTACTCAAGTCAGACATGAAAAATTCTCTCTGTAAATAACCTTAAGAAAAAATATGAGCTAAGAATGACTATATTACAACTGTAAAAGATGCTGAGGATCTACATTCTTGGGGTTTATGCCTCCTTAGAAGGACTACCTACATGGGACAGTTCTAACAAAACATACTTGGATTGTCTGGGTGTGGACATGTATACTGGCAAGGATTACATAGCTTAAACAGATTTCAACTCCCAGGTTTTAAGAAAACACAAATCAAGCCAATTACTGTTATAAACCTAACACTTGTACTTGGTTCAATAAAGATCACCAAATCTGGCACATATCTAAAACTTACTTGATAACTATTTTAGTTACCTACTTAATAGAACTTCCAGACAAAGCAGCATTATAACATCAAGTCACTATTTCTATCTGTTTATATTAAAAATTGCAAGATCCCCTAACCTTCAGCACTGAACACTTCAAAATTAGTTCACCAGTGTCTTCCAACCATCATGCAAGCTGGTGATCACCAAGTCCTACAGGTAACAGTATTCCCTTCTCCAGTCATTTGAGCACATAATCTTCCAGCTTCTAGCAATATTTTTTTCTTTCCTTTAACGTTTGACACCGCCGCTCCCTGCTTGCGCATTCCTGCATTGCTTCCAAAAACCTCCTGATAAGGAGCGCAGTTTGTGAAGCTTTATTCCTACCTGTGATTACTGCTCCGAGATCGCTCTACAGAGATATCTATTGCTGCTTATTATCATTTCTTCTCATTACTGTGAAATTTTAATGTATTTTGAAAGCCTGTTTGATTATGTAATCATCACACTTTGATGCCTTCAGCAAGAGAGCCAAACCAGTTAAAACAATTCCCAAGAGACCAAGCAGGAAGGTGTTTGCTAGAACTGAAGGTTTGAAGGGATTTTAGAACACTTTTGTTTGAACTGCACGTAGGACTGCCAAGTCTTTCATTCCACGTATGTGCAAAAGCAGCACCCGAAGGCGAAGGAATCCAAGGCTGGAGCAGCAGCACAGAAGCCGATCAGCCGCCGTCCCCGCAGCCGTCACTAGCCGCCCCGCCACGATTCTCCCCATGCTAACGCTGCTGCACGTGGGGATGAGAATGCCCTTAGTGTGCCAATACTCTCCAGAGAGCTGTAGTACTGGAAAGGGGATTTGTCTGACCAATTCATTAATGCTAACTCATTAGACTAACCCAATAATTAAGTGGGCATAACATTGTCTAATAAGTGCACTAACATATTTAGCATGTGTCATTGTTGCTACTTATTAACATTAGTTTCCACTACTCCTCCTGGTAGATACTTCACTTTTAATTACACAGCACTTTCCTGATTTTTTTTTTTTTAGCTTCAAATTCTATATTGACATACTTGGCTCTGTGCATTTTTGCTGGGCTGTTTTTGTTTATTCTGTATCAACTACAGATCTTTCAAGCCTGAACTTCCTCCACATACTTCAGCAGGTCCCTTTAAGTGGACTTTATTGGGTTGATTTATCTTCTAACAGTTATCTTGTATTTATTATCTTGTTAATCAAACTTAAAATTAACAGCTAATTAAAAGGCATGCCAAAAACCTTATTAAAACCAAGTATTTCCAACAATATTGAAATTGTTTTTGCACTCCTATAAATATTTCTATTTGTTAACTGGAGTTTTCAGCTGATTATATTTATTTTCAGCTTTGTAGCAGAAACAGTACAAATTTCTGTACTGCCCTTTTCCTTCAAATATTTCAAAAGAAATATGCTTATCTCACCACCAGACATATGTCAGTTTTTAAAATACAACAATAAAAGTGAAAAACTTCGTCTTTTCTAAGGAAAAAGGTAAGCAATTTGCCAAGGAATTTCCACTTGTAGTTTAAGACCTAGGCTTTCATACCCAAGATTTCATCCTGCCCTTTCATATACAAGCTTTCACAACCACTCATTCTCATCATCATATCCATCTCACCACTGTGATACACTCACGGCCTAGAGAAGTACTGTCTTGCTACATCTACGGATACTTTAAATGCTCCTGTAAACACTATTTTCTTGACACATAGTTTTGATCAAGATTAATGGGTTCTTTCCCAATCCTTTGCTCTCAGGTTAAGAAAATGCTACATAGCCAAGCTCTCATCTGCAGTACTTGGTGCTACTCATTCTCCACCGAGGCTACTAGAACACTGCTTATGTCTAAGATTGCAGTCTTCAACAAATCACTCAATTCCCTGTAAATACTCTTCTCTCGCATATTGCTCTTCACCCTAGACAAGAACACCTTAGGTGTATTTGCAAACTAGTTCATTGACTGTCTTCATATACCCCTTTAAAACTTTTCTAGTTATAAAATTTGGCAAGAGGCATATTATTTCTACATAAAGATCAGCCCAAGATTATTGGTATCTCTTCCTTTAAGTTTATCCATCATTGTCTTAAGTAAGCTCTTTAAGAAAAACTGTTTAAGCACAGGTTTAGATACTGCAAACAGACTCTAGTCAAGGTAGGCCACTTAGTTTAATCTTTTAACCTTGTCAGCTCAAACTGTCCCCATCTTCCCATCATATGGTTCCTCTGGATTGCCTGCATTCCTCTGTATTTCTTTAGTCTTTTAAGAGTATGCTAGATCAACAGCACCTTTCACAAGCTTCTCATGCAACAGGCTCAGTTCCTCATTGTCCTGTAAATATATTAACACATTGAACCCACAGCCTGACACAATGAATATTTTAACATTGAAAGCACTAAAAAGCTCAAAAGACAACACATCACACAACTCTGAGGAACTATAATCCTGTAGAATTAAACACAGGCTATATACAACATCCTGGAATCTGCCAGTTCAGAAGAATAGCTGGAAAACATGAATATTTCCAAGACCAAATTGGGTGCTCTTGTTGGCATGAACGCCATCTGAGCACAAGCTGTCCACAAGGTGAGGGTGAGTGAGAGAAGATTTTCACATTGCTCCAAGATGTGATACTCAAAAGCAGTAACGTAAAAATCCTCTACCATGGCAGTATCTATGCTAGGAAAGTCTGTCAACAGGGTATGCTAAAAGTGACATGCAATAATAAAAGACAGGTACTTTGAGATGATTTTGTACACACACAGAGTCAACTTGGCATTATAGATAAACTTCATGAAATGCAACACACCTGCAAATTTCTGCTGATTTCTTAGCAGCTGAATCTATTGGTTCAACTATTGGTTAAAGGATGCCAAGTAACCTACTTTAATGAATAGATCACAACCATGTTCTCTACAACGTTTGAGCCACCTTGCTCCTTTGGTCCTCAGTCACATAAAATTGCAAGTTCCCAAGGTACGACACAAGAGGCCTGCTTATGTCCTTGCAGAAACCCATCAACATCAGACACAGGTACTGGTAAATCCATGCGAGTCTTTCCCCACTCTGTTCATCTTCTACAACACACATGAGAGGAGGCTCTTCGAACATTCGAGCTAATTTTATTTTTTTAAAACTTCCTCTGGAAGCAAAAGTTGAGAGCCAGTGTATTGCCTTATCACCTTAGATAAAAAACAGGGGGGGAAACAAAAAAGATCTGATAGATCCTACAGCTGCTTCTGTCTAAATAAACATGAAAAGGTCATTAATCCCTTACTGCTTAAAATGGCAACAACATCAAAAGGATGCAGCCTTGCTCCCCCATTAAATTGTTTTTTAATATGACATTTTTTCTGTTCCATCCTGATACTTCCACAGACCATCCTTGCCAGCCCCATTCATCCTATTTGGTATCAGGACATATCAAGATAGTTCACACCACAACCAGTCAGTTCAAAGCTCTACTCAGATTCATAAGCACCAGGATCACTGAAGGAGAAAGCTGACAAAACATCTTCTCACAAAAGAGTTAATTTGGCAATTGCCAAAATACAATGCGGGAGTTGAGACTGATATATCGAAACTTCTACTCAGAAATTAAGACCTTAATTTATAAGGCATTTTCAGTACAGCTGCAGACAAGCTAGAAAATGCTGAAAGGTTTTCACATACCTTCTGTAAAATCATTTAACAGTTTATTAAGAAACCTGTTAGCTTCCTGTAGCTGTGTGCTAATAAAACTAGCTGAATTTACTGGATAGTACAAAGTCTTTGCTGAATGAACAGCACAGTCTTCCCATCAGCGAGTGTGACTATTAGACTCCTGTTGTCACTACTGTCTCCGCACAGTGCTTTTTGGTCTATAATTCACTGCAGAATTTAAGTGGAAAAGAACTTTATACTCCAGACTATGATACAATTATGAGTTCTAGTTACCATTTAATCCTAGATTCTACTTCTGATTAGAAGTTAAGATTCAGAAGCAAGCCAAGCTTTGTAGGCAAGTGTTTTCAAAATATGAAGAGAAATAAGAGTTTGAAATGTCAAAATAAACTGGAAGTTTAGTTTCTTGTAAACAATTTCTCTCCATTGGTTTTAACTAGAAAACTGTTTTCTCTTAAACTATAGTCTTAAAAAACATCATACAAGTTTTGCATAGAAAGAACACAGACCCTTGTTGTCCTCGCAAGTAACTCTTATTTTAAATACATAATTGAATTGCAACTAGAACAAAAAGCATTGCCAAATCATCGCAGGGGCATTTCTCTGGCAAAACTGAGCTATCCCAGAATTGATGATTCTGAGCTTGAACTCAGCTTAGGGCTTTGCCACAAACACAATAACCAAGTCTGTGACTCACAATCCTCATTCCAAAAGCAGTAGAACTATCCTGACACCTGCTAAAAAAAGTTATCCCAAGCAGCATTCAAAAAAAAAAAAAAAAAAAAAAAGTGAAAGAAAAAAGCATCAAGCAGAGCTTGAGAAAAGGGTCTGGTCTCACTTTTATAGCTTGAAATGCAATAGCAGCTTTAAAAGATTCAATTAGCTCATGCATTTATTACAAGTAGGAAGTCTCATTGGGGCTGTCAGAGGAGGTGATACTTAACCGACGTGATGTCGGTCAAGTGCTTCTCATGAGTCTACTACAATTTTTCAAAAACTGAAATGGTTTATACAGTAATTGATGAAAAATTACATGCAGAGATCGGCCACCTGAAAATAAATTATAACATTCAAATCTTTTCTAAGGCTTTCTGGCAGGAGACATTGTCACCAAGTTTATTTTAAAAGCCTCCATTCCACAACATAGAAGAAAAGTTTTGTACCATTCTATTTTTCCCTTCAAAGGGCTATGATTTGGGCCATCTGCAGGAACATTTAATTACATAATTACAAAATCATAGGCGAAAGGTATTAATTTAAGCTATACTATTTCCTACAGTTGCATTTCAAGAGTTACAGCAGGAGTTTCTGAAGAGGTACCACCTAATCGTCAAGAAATAGACTGCCCACTTAAAAGAGGTGCTTTGGATATATGCTGTTCACTCCTGTGGGCTGTGAATTGGCTACTAGACTTGCCCAGTGTCAAACTACTAAGTACCTTCACATTAAGCCATTTTAGAAACATTGCCCTGTCCACCGAAAGACTGGTCTAGACTTAACAGTTCCAAATATGAGGAGAAAAATATCCAAATGTAGGAAAAAACACGAAAGATAGCCTCTTCTGAACCTTGTTCCTTGTGCATCTCAGAGCTAATGCTAAATTCAGTCGCAGAGCTGTTAAATCTTGAGATAAATTACAGTCTTGGGCCTTGATGTGGGCTACGGTTATGGATTAAGACCACAGAAAAGAAGGGAACATCTGCTTTGAGGCTGTGCTTTACAGAACACCCTATAACTAAAAGATCAGGGTGCAGATTTAATCTTCAACTTTGGGGTGGGATTGTGCCTAATCAAAGGGTAAGAGAAGGGACTATCTACACATGGCAAGATCCAGAAGAGCAAGATTACAATTAGTAAAGATTGACCAAATTAAACAGCAGGCAGATTTCTCCTCTGACTTGTACTGAGACTCTGAATTGTATATATAGAGCAGTCTGGACAGCCCCAACCTGCTTGCACAGGGCTGCTGTGGGCTCCCAGCAAGCATCTGGAAGTAGAAATTCCCCCAAAAAGGCCCAGAGCAAACAGCTGGGCCAGTCCTGGACAGAGCTCTGTATGAAACACTCCTGTGTGGCTGGGCTTGTCCCAAAGCACACACTGAAGGTTAGCCTGGCATTGACAGCAGAACTCCAGTGGAGTTACTCACTTGTTCACCCTATCGATGGGACTCTACTCTAGTTCAAGGAATTTCTGTAAAGATACAGAAAAGAAGAAACATAGTTGTTTTAACAGATTTGAGGCTTTAACAGCAAAACTGTACTTGGAAATGCAAGTTTCCAGGCCTCCCTTATTACACCACTAAGTTAGTAAGGTCAGATTACACTGAGTGGACATCACAGAAGCGCCTGTGAAGCGAGGATTAAGAAACTACAAATGCTACTGCATAGATTACCAAAACCTCTGCATTAGCCTTCCCAGTGAAGGGCTAGGCTGCCTATCAACAGGGCCAAGGCATGCAGGAGCACACACTCCCCAATCTATCGATGTACATAAAAATTTCATGGATGCAATTGCATCACAAGCATTTGCAAGTTCCAGCAGGGGCTCTAGCATAGTTAAAGCCTTGCCAGTTCAAGAGGAATTATTCATGGGAGCTGCAGATCCCCTTGCAGCAGCAGATGAACAAACAGCTAGCCCCAAATCAACTGGGACACTTGTTACTCTTAACTTGGAAGCATTGGGCTGCCAGCTCCATTCCCAGCTAATTGACACCAGTGACAACCTGAGCCCTATTAGTAGACTACAGCAACATGGAGACTCCACTAAATAAAATGGAAATATTTACAGTATTAGGGATACTGCAGTGAGGATTGCCCATTCACACAACAGAAAGGCAATATTATTGAAAAGCTTAATTTGACTGGTAAATGCTTGGGATTATCATATGTGACAATTCTTCACTCTTCGGCAAAGTTTCGGTTATAAAAAATTTACTAATATACCATCACTCTCCCAAGCTAAGAAATACAATATTTAGCTTTTTATTTGTTTGTTCTTGAATTTATTGTTTTGGTTTGCAGTTGCTGACAAAATGGACCAAGATTGAAGATAATCTTTCAACTCTGTTGAGTCCAACTCTTTAGCAAAGAGTTATCTTTGCTAAATCCAAGGTACCAGAGACAAAAGAAAAAACAATATGAACAAGAATTTAGTTGTAAAAATGCATATGATGCTCTACAACAGATAACTGGAGAACCAAATATGCTGGATTTCTCTCTCAGATGCCAAAAAGAGAAGAACTTCCAAGCTCAGAATACTGAAAATGCTTCCTGCAATGGTCTTGATGAGAAATGGACCTCAGTGTTTATTATCACAACAACACATCACTGCAGAACCACTTTCTTCACGTTTGATATTTATATTTTGCTTATACTTTGGTTAAAAGTTTGAAAACCCTGGTGTCACTGCATCAACCTGACAGATGTATTCTTAGGTAGAATCAGGACTCAAGGCCTAAGCAGCGCATTTAACTATACATTTATCTACTGCTATATATTTAGCTTTGCACCTTCAATGCAGGCCTACATGGATTCACCATTTAAACAGACTATCTGCAGAGACAGATTCACCATTTTTATGGAATCCTATACCACAGAGATGGCCAACTCCATAGCTTTACTTGGGTTTTCTTATGGTCAAGTTTCCCCTACATCATCAGAATTAATGAATGCTTCAATTAGTCATGACCCAAATTATGCTTTTGCTGCCTTACGATTGTTTGCCACTGTTTGAAATAAGCTCAGATGCAGTTTTCAGAATGTAATACTGCCTATTTTTAGCAGTGCAGGCTGTCTGATTATGACTTTTCCCCCCCTCCTCTACTTTACTGGTTGGTATAAGATGGGCATTCACATTTAATCATATCCATAGATTACCTCAATGAATACAAATGTGTTATATTATCTTTAAATAAATGAATGTCAATATGTTCTAGGGTAACAGAAGTAATTGCATATTGATAACAGTCATTATTGTAAGTCATGGTTACTGGCAGAAAATCTACTTGTGTTTTTTAATAAGGTGCAATATTATGGTCTATTTTGAGATGATAGCTTTCTATTTCCCTATATATAATACAATATCATTTCAATATAGCTGGCAGGCACCTAGAATAGATAAAAATTCAGAATGTAAACCTGCAAATTGTAAGATTTTACAGTCTTTTGAAACTAGGGTGGATATTCCAAGTACCTCAGCAAAACTGATATGAAGGAATCATTATCTGCACCAGGCTGATGCACTTTCTATCCCACTCCCCATAGCTGATAACAGTGACTAGTATATTATCCTGAACTTGTAATACCAGATATTTCAGATTTTGTATTGTGGCCTATTGCAGTTTGCAAAGTAATGTGAATGACACTTGAGAAATGGACCTCTTTTCCTCATTTTTAAAAGGTACAAATCTTTTAAAACTAATCAAGATGTTCTGAATTTATCTCCTACAGTAAAGCAGGAAAGTTATAGTACCCACCTATCACAAGTGGAGGCTCTTGTTCTGCACTACAGCTCTACTTTATTGCTTTAAAGCAGTAAAAACTGAATTAAAATAAATAGACAAATGCAGGGTCCTGCACCTTGAGCAGAATATCCCCATGAAACAGGAAACTTACTATACAGCAGCTTTCCAAAAAGGCATCTGGGGGTCCTGTACAAAAAGCAATTTAAAAATGAATCAATTGCTCAAGTCTGTGCCATGCAGAAGGCTGAACACACTGCCCTGCCACAGCAAGAGGACCAGATAAAGCAGTGAGCACACACTAGCCCTATCTCAAATACTGGGCCCGAGTCAACACAGCTTCAAGTAGAAAACACTGAAAACTGGAATAGGACCAGCAAAGGACCAGTAAAACAGCTCTCTGAATAGATGCCAACATCAGAGGAAGCCTCTAATGACCCAATGAAACATGATTTGGGGCAGAAAGCATGAAAAAGTTCCATAAACTGGTTTTATTCAGCCTGCAGAAGAGAAAGCTTACAAGAGCACATTATTTCAGTTCCCAGCTATCTACAGCTTGGATAGAAAAGAAAAAAAGCCTCTTCCTAAAGGTAGAGATGACAAGAAGCAGTAATTATAAGCTGTAGCAAAGAAAATGCCAACTCAGTGGCAAAGAAGGAGAAAAAGAAAAAAGATGAACCCTGCTCTACACTGAGCTCTGTAGCTAATTCCAAACAAGAGTCTTACCACTCATCACATTGCATGCTAAATACTGAAATAAAATTGCTTCACATTACATTTATGCAACTTTGTTGACATCTCTACACGGAGAAAAGTGTTAACCCCATCGTGTTTTAGCATTGCTCAGGCAAATATGATCGAGTCTGTTACACAGAGGCGCAATATTCAGAGACTGCACTAAGCATACAAACTCTCTCCAGAGGATTCTTGGAGAAAGAAAATAAAAAGTTATCCTCTGGACTCCTTTATAATTACATTTTATTAAGCTCCTATGCAATTAATGCTAGGCTCAAGCCCCTAGATTTTCCCTTTGGCACCAGAAGAATCAGATTTAGAAGAAGTAAAAAATGTATATTTTTCTTTTTGAAACACCAAGATAAAGAAGAAAGCCCATAGGCTAAGTGACGTCTTGAGAAACACAGTCACAGTGCACTCGAGGTTGCACAAACCTAGGCACTCCAAGCAGGAGCACCTTTGCCTGCTTACTGGAAAATGCTGTGCAGAGGCAGGTCCAACGCTTCCAACGGGCGCACACGGGCCCGTTTCTCCGCACTGCCCTGCACAACCCCGCGCTGCCGGCAGAGGGAGCGGCCCCTCGCGCAGCGCGCCCCAACGGGCGCCATGCGGCACCCCCCGCGCCAGCAGCCGGTTGCTAGGCAACCCCGATCTGCCTAGCAGCAGCCGCAGCGGCCAACGGCAGCGCGCGGGCCACCTGCCGCGCCGCCATTTTGTCTCTGCCTCAGACCCGGCGCCGCGCCGTGGTGGCGGCTTCTTCTCCCGAGCCGGGGAGCTTCGTTGTACTTCACAGACTCCAGAGAAATCCTCTATAAACTTCACTACTCACATATTCACGATGTTGCCACCTTGGCATGTTAGCAGCTGGCAAGAATGAGCTCGAGTGTTGCCTCTCTTAGGACACATCCTCATAGCTAACGGCGCCCAGTCATCCCTCCAGCTCAAGGTGTAGGGAGGTGCAGGTTGTAGGTTGACCTGGTTTGACCAAGGCAAGAAGTTCTCTAGCCAGAGCCTAAGATAATCTCTCTCTGAACCTTTTCTCTGAAAACCTTTCAGCAATGGAGCAGCGCAACAACAACAGTTAATAACCGCAAAATGGACCATACCTTTCTCTGAGTTGAGTTGCCAAGAGCTGCACATCTTCCTAGGGCAATGAAATGCAGGTCTTGTCCACTCCCAAGACTACCACTGTAGGAGCCTCTCTTCAGAAAGAAGCAAATGCTTCCCAAGCTCATTTTTATATGCCAGAAACCTGCCCTAATTAGCCAGCATGGCACCTGAGGCTCTGCCGGTCAAGGGCCTCAGTGTGGTGGGACTTAGCCTGGAGGAGCCCTACCACAGGCTCCAAGAGGCACCCAGGCACCAACAGCAACACTAACACATGTCCCAAAGTGTTCCAGAGGTCTTCTTGAACCTCCAAGGCAACATAAACTCCCCAATCTTCCCCCAAACCCTTGGGGACACAGGTGAAAAAAATTCAATTGCGCCATCACTGATGATATTGCTGACACCTGCCTGAAGATTGAGCCTTAGCAAGTGATTAAGAAGGCAGTGCTGTCTTGTCCATCAGGGCTGGCTGGAACAAGATCTTAAAAAAATAAACAAAAAAAAATCATATTCACACACTGAATTTATTTGTTAAATGGTAGGCGTCTGCCAATGTTGATTTTTCTGCAAGGGCAGTGTATAGTCAACATGAAAGCTTGCATATAAAGATACTGAATTCAGAATATTTTACTGCTTCATGAAAGGCATCTAATTTAGATGCGGAACATTTTTTTTGCAGTGAGCAAGCATTTCTATGAATTTCAATACACATAGTTTCCCACAGATTGAAAATTTTTATGGAAAGTTGCACATTTCTGAGCTGCAAATGCTGTGTGTGCTTAGTTAACAGTTTTTGAGAGCAGCAAAGCTGTGGCTGCTCTCAGGTATCATTTTCTGCTGTGTACTCTAACTTCACAGCCAGTTTAAAGATTGTTCTTAGGAGAGAATTGCCTTTCTGCTGAGAATTAATCTTTTTTTGTATGCTCCCTATATTGGGCTTCTATTCTGCTGCTGTCAATATTCTTCAGTACAAGGTGACTTACACATACAGTGCCCCTTCCTTTCAAACTATTATAAATTAACTGTAACAACGCTTAGATTGGAAGAAATATCGTGAATAGTTCAGTAAGGATTTCTGTTCAATGAAACTAAAATATTGAAAAAGATACTAACACATACAGGCAATCATAGTAATATAGATAAAATGTATAATGTTCTTAGGTATATCAATACTGGTAATACTGTGCTCAGTATTGATCAGTATTGGAAAAGTTACGGAGAAAAAGGATTTAAAAGCTGTCATGTGAAAAGATAGAATTGTTTACATTCAATGGGAGACACAGAAGGCAATACTAAAAATAAAAACATTTCAAGTATTTCTGTGTGTCTCTTAAAGGAAAGTTGCTTTTGTATTTATATAGAAACTTTTATAATATGTATGGGAATTCTACAAAATAAATATTTTGGGAATGGGATTTAGAATCGGTGATTCTAATTGATTTTCAGCATTGAGAGATGGTAACTACTGGATTGCAAATGAGATTAGATTTTAGTCTAATGATCTGTTCTCTGTTTGCAAACTGCTTATCTCCCAGTGGCAGATGTAAATACATATGGGAGAGACAACTGAGAAGATCCATGTGGTGGGTGGACAAGAACAATATATATATTGCCATATTGTGGGTGACCATGAGCAGAGTTAAATTTTTTCACAGGGTTATATGTATATGTTTTATGTATAGGATTTTGCATTTTTAATAAGCATTACAAGTGAAATCAAGGTAAAGATATCACATGTGATAAAATGAAATTCAGAAGCTAAATAGTTATACCTTCAAAAAAAATCTCAGATTTTCTTAGTTTAGTATATTAAGTTTTGTATTCTCCTGGTTTGAGCTTCAGCACCATTAAATACATCTAAAAAAAAAATGAAATACTTTCCATATGTCATGTAGTCTTCATAAATACTTTTACCAAGCTGAATTTTCGCAGATTTTCACATCACTATCCAAGCAGAAATTCTAAAGCGTCAAAATTCTAAAGCGTCACAATTCTAAGCGTTACATATTGTCAGAATTTTAAAGCAAGCGTCAGAATTCCAACGCGAACACTAGAATTCTAAATCGATGAGCAGAATTCTAGCGTGAGCACTAGAATTCTAAAGCGTCAGAATTCTAATGCGAACATCAGAAGCGAGCGTCACAATTCTAACGCGACCGTCAAAATTCGAAAGCATCAGAATTCTATCAGGTGTGTTAAAGTTCTAATGCGAGCATCAGAATTCTAAAGCGAGTGTCAGAATTCTACTGCGAGCGTCAAAATTCAAAAGCATCAGAATTCTAACAGCGTTAGAATTCTTACGTGAGCATCAGAATTTTAAAGCGAGCGTCAAAATTTTAACGTGAGTGCCACAATTCTAACGTGAGTGTCAACATTCTAAAACGAGCAGCAGAATTTTAATGCAAGCACTAGAATTCTAAAGCATCAAAATTCTAATGCAAGCATCAGAATTCTAAAGGGTCAGAATTCTAACACAAGCATCAGATATCCTACACGAACAGCAGAACGCATATAAATTCTAAATTTAGAATTCTAAATTCAGAATTCACAATTCTAACACAAGCACTTGAATTTTAAAGCAAGCGTAAGAATTCTAATGTGAGCGTAGGAATCCCAAAGCGAGCGTCACAATCCCAGAGCCAGCGTCACGATCTCAAAGCAGGTGTCACAGTCCAAAGCCGGAATCAAAATCCCCAGGCGAGCGCCAGAATTCTGAAGTGTCAGAACTCTTAACACGAGCGTCAGAATTCCAGCACGTGCACTGGAATTCTAACACAAGCAGTAGAATTCTAACATGAGCATCACAATTCTAATGCCAGCGTGAGAATACTATTGCGAGCATCAGAATTCTAATGGGAGCGTCAGAATTTTAAAGCGAGCATCAGAATTCTAATGCAATTGCTAGAAATCTAAAACAAGCACCAGAATTCTAATGTGAGCACTGGAATTCTAAAGCAGCAGAATTCTAATGTGAGAATTAGAATTCTAAGGCGTCAAAATTCTAACGCAAGTGTCAGAATTTTAAAGCAAGCGTCACAATTCTAATAGCATCAGAATTCTAACAGCAGCGTCAGAATTGTAACGCGAGCATCAGAATTTTAAAGCAAGCGTCAGAATTCTCATGTGAGTGCTAAGATTCTAAAGCAATCAGAATTCTAACACAAGCTCTAGAATTCTGAAAGGTCAGAATTCTAAAGCAAACAGCAAAATTCTAGAATTCTAGAATTTTAAAGCGAGCCTCAGAATTCTAACTCGAGTGTCACAATTCAACGCAAGCTTAACAATCCCAAAGTGAGTGTCACAATCCCAAAGAATTCTGATATTCGCGACAAGTCAAATTGAGAAATTTGGCTTCTCAATATATTTCATTTCCAAGCTGTTCTCAGATTTGCTCCTACTGTGGCAAAGTATTTTCTATGATGAAAATACATTAAATCAGACGATTCCTTCAGAGTGGGCAGAGTTTTGCACTCTGAGGGTGAACATTTGATAGGACGCTGGAGTGCGTGTGTATTTCCCCAGCGATCCTGGGGTAAATGACGGCAGGGGGAGGGCTGTCTCCTGGCTGCCCTATCCCATGGATGGAAGATGGAAGAAGAATCGTCCAGCTTCCATTCCATGTAGACAACTGCTGAGCCATTTTACTTGGTTACGTAAAAGTTCATACATGTAACCAGTACACTATATTAATATTTTTAAATGTCAACCCATTCCATTGACTATTTTTTAATAAAATAATACTGCATTTTTACTTACAAAAGAAATCAACAGATATCAGAATGCTGAGAAAAAAAAAAAACAACAAAAAAACATTGAAAAGGATTGAAAATCCTACACAGCCAAAAGTAATAAGAATAAAGATTATCTTAGGCAAGTGATATCTGGCCCGGGAATGTGCAAGGTGAGGAGAGCAGCACTGCTCAGCCAGGAATGCCCTCCTGTCTTAAGCCAGGGCTGGGTACATCTGCAGAACGGTGGCCAAGAGGGCAGGGGTTAGAAGGGGCTGCTACGAGAGAGGCCTTGGCTGCCCTCGCGTAGGGACTGACAACGGGGAGCCCGCGGCCCCGGCGAGCGCAGAACAGCCAGGTGTGCGACCAAGATCAGACTGCCCGAGGGTGGTCGCTATCGGTCAAAGGCAGAAATTGATCCAAATGAATATATTTAGTGCATGATGTTTTCCCTCCTGAAATACCCGCCACTGCGTTAGCCATTGCTAACAGTTGTTGCATTTGCTAACAATTTCTGCAGTTTTTCTCTCGTTTTTGCAGCTAAAATGCTGATGACTAGAAGAAAAAGGAAAGGATGTTTTAGCACATTTAGCACAAATAGCCATTTAGTACAAATCATTTTTTCCACACATCCCTCTAATAAGTAAATAGTATCAGGGGAAAAAAAGAAATATATATATATATATATATATATATATATATATGTATATATGAGATTAGGTTCTGGAACCTGAGTATTTCTTTCAAATTTGCCTGAAAGCAGAAGTAACTTCCAATGAAATTAAGGTTATTGATCAGTTCCAGACTATGACTTGCTATTAACATAAGTAAAAGCAAATTTCTGTTTCAGCTCAGTGGTATTTCAAGCATTTCAAAAACCTAATTTTGTTCTTACGTGGTTCAGAGGAAGATCATTAGCACATTACAAGTGGACTGGTCTGACTGGACTTTCGGGTAGAGCTTTGAACTGTGGACCCAGAACAGAAATTACAGCATTAATTATTGGAACGCATTAATAGTTAAAAGCAGAACGAATTGCATTATTCCTCTGCATTGCCAGTTTATAAACACACTCTCACTAACCTAAAACTGTGCCTAATCCTGGGTGCGAATGAGCCAGATAATACAGTTTATGAGTTCACTAACGTAAAAAATTCTTAGAGTAAAATAAGTTACATGAGTACTTTCTTAGCATAATATTCATGGTCACTGTACAAGAAGTGGAAAAAAATGAGGTTCTTCAATACTGTTGCCTGTCTTAGGCTGGAAACAGTGTTTGTTTTATGTAGATATTTATAAATGATTAATAAATCATTGAATGAAAGGGTCCATCTTCATTATCTCATTATTAATAGTGTTATTTTTCAAAAACAATTTTATTCAACATTGGCATTGGGCCGGTACATATGAAAACACACAACAATTTCTCGTGACTGAAAGACACTAGGGGGAAGGGTGTAAAGGCCTTTTGGACCTGCATCTGACATTAAGGAACTCTGTTTTTCCATTTTGTGAACTAACATTAATATATGTATTGCTTGGACATCAAAAAGGGAGAAAAAAAGAAAACAGCTGATTTGGCTGTATCCTGAGCAGATAGGAAGCCGAATACATCTGTCCGTAATTAGGAAAGTATCTATAGCAACATTTGTTTTTTAGCTTAACACATCATTAAGAAGCAACAAGCTTTGATTTAAAAGAAAAGGGAAGGATAACTTGAACATGAAAATGATTTTTCAATCATTGAAGTCACATAGTGCTCACTCTGGAAGCCCTGATGATGTGTAATCCTGTTGAAAGGCTGAATTGTAATCAGCCTGACATACATTATGTTGCAATGCTGTGTCACCAGTGCGTGACAGAATTTTGTTTTCCATTAGTTCATTCTTTGCTGGAAATATAAACACTCTGTATGCTTAATAGTCCAAAAAAATGACTGTTACCGCTTTTTTAAATTGCCCGTTAATGAGAATTTTGCTTGCTTTTAAAAAAAACAGACTGTCTTTAGGAGCATCTTTCAAGTGCTGACATACCTGTTTTCACCATCAAAACTATTGAACAATCAAAATGGAATCATCCCAGACTGTGCTTTTAGTAAAAGCGACCATGTCTTTTAGAACTGATCGGAAGGGATGTTTACAGCATCCGAGCAACCCAGGCTGATTCTAAAATGCCTTTTCACTGAGCTGTAAACAATTTCCTATCTAGCCCAGTACAGCAGCGATGGCTATGCAAAAACATACACCGAACAAAGGCAATTATTTTCTAAGGAAATCAAAAAAAAAAGGGAGTTCAAGAAGGCTGTTTTTAAGTAGGAAAACTGCGCGTTGACCTGAATCAAGGAGACTGTGAAAACACCCAATAAAAAGTCAAGTGCGGAAGCTACAGATGTAACTTTGCACTCCAAGGAAAGAGTGGAAGGGAACTCATCCGGTCATCACCGTTTATAGCGGAGGCAATAAACCTGGATGGTCCTTCATGTAGGAAAAGACAAGCTCATTAAATAAATGATCTTATTTTCTATCATATTTAGGCAGAAGATAATAAGCATGTAGGCGCGCTCAGATACAAAATGATGATTAAATAATCTTAGCCAGAAAGGATCTTTAAATTACATTCTGGTAGGATGCAGAAACTCTACGTTACCAACATCAGTCTGGCACCGTTTGTGAGTGGCTGAGTGCTGAGGGCAGAGGGTGGCCGGGGAGCTCTGGCGGGCTCCTGAGCTCGTCGCGTGGCGCTGCGCTTTAGCCTTCTGGCACTGTATTTGGATACGTTGTATTTTTAGAGTTGGCAATTATTGTGGAACAAAGCTTTCTTCGCTAAAATCAATACTGGGCAAAAGAATACAAATACAATACCTTGCAAAACTCAGCTTTCTGAAATGAAAGGAACACTCAGTCCTGGAAAAAATACGAATTTCAGCAGGCAAGCGTATCATCTGCCTTGTTCTACCAAAAAACCTCTGGAGCAACTGCACACAGCTAACTAGCACCTCCAGAAGAAAAATCTATTATTTTTATCTATTTTATAATTTTATAATTTATAATAATACATATTTTATATCACTCATTTTCCCATGATCGTGGGAAGTGATTGTGGTTGGTGTCTGCAAAAGGGAGCCAAGTGATGGAAAGTAACATCAAAGAAAATAATGTTTTCTTTATTACTATTATTCTTACTGAAAACTGAAAATAAATGGGAAATAACGCAAGGCAAAACTGTAGTATTTTAAAATAACAGTTCATTGGAGCTGCATTTCTAATGACTTGGGTTTTTGCCTAGCCAATTAAGGTCTTTATGAAACATTTAACAACCTGTTATGGCACCTATTGAAGATGCCTGGGTATAATTTAGAAAACCGTATATTCCCAGAACACCATTGAGAGTAGTGTAAGAGAAATATTCTCTTTCACTGGTGGACTGTAGACAGTATGTATGCCTATATACATTTCACAGATGGGCTGTACACTACTCGGTTATGTACAGAAAATGAGCGTTGTCCCAACAGGCAGTCACTGTGTGACACATACTAGGTGCAGACCTGTTATCTATACATAAAGAAACAGTCCCAAAAGGTTTGTCTCTCAGGGCTCTATTTTCTGATAGGCAAAAATACATTTGCCTGATTTTTTTAGATTATAGATTATACATTGTGTGCCTTAAACACATGGAACCAGGAACTAAGCCAAATTCTCACAATTTAGGAAAGGGGCATATATTTACTGCTTTTTTACTGCATTCCTTAGCAGTTTGTCCTCAGTACCCCTGTGTTGGTTCACAAGCTAAACCACAAATTAGATCAATTCAATTTGAAACAAACCTTTTTGTTCCATGTTCCATGCATGTTAAAAATATATATATATTTCTAAGATTAAAAATATACATAAAGTATGTGGAGCGACTGTAAAAATTGAAGCTATGTTATTGTAAAAAATGACCTGAGAATAAAGGCAAGGATATAATGAAATTATTTAAATTTTTGTTAGAATAAATGAGGTTGACCTAATCTGTTATTTTAACTACAACAAAGAACATATGATAGGTAATTAAAACAAAAAACAGAAAAGATGTTTCTAAATATTTTTTCATTTGTAGAATTAAGCCGAAGTAGTGGCTTTACTAAATAAGGTCGCTCAGGTTCCAAAACTGGAAAAAAAAAAAAAAAAAAAAAAAAAAAAAAAAAAAAAGTTAATTCAAGAAAAAGCTAAAAACAAGCCACAAAACAGCAGAATATACTCGAAAAATTACAAGTGCCTGATACGCCTTGGACATGGGCATCAGAAACCTGCACTGCTCTCAGCAGTTACCCAAGGAAATGCCGTGTCCACATCCTCCACCGCGGCCCTCGGATGTGCCCCAGACCCCGTCGCTCCTCGTGGCCTCCTCGTGTTCCCGCTGGAGGCTGCCTGCCTTGTGGGGAACAGCCGAGTGCTATCCACTCAGCACATCCCAATCCCATGATTTAAAGCACTAGGAAACAAACATCCGTGCCAATAGAAAGCCTTATAGTAGCAAGCAGCTAGTAATCCCAGAAACTACAGAGAGCTGCCAAGTGCTACTAGAGCTTGAAACATCAAGCTGGAACATCAGCTGCAGATCAGCTGGTTTTCATATTCTCACAAAGAGGCAGTTGTTGAAAGTCCTTGGACTGGAGTGTCTGGCTCTGGTGATCCTGCAGGAAGAAAGGGTAGATGGGGAGTTTTAGATTCCGATGCTAAATCCAAGTCAATGATAACTTGCCCCCCTTGTGACTCTCAAGCCCTCTATATTTGGAGGTTCATCTGTAAAATAACATAATTTCCTGTCTTGTGAGCTCAGATGCTCCTCAAAGGCCTTGTTCACTTATTCTGTGTGTGTTAAATACTTTCGAATGTCCAGAATGATATAAGAGCAAGGTAGGGAATGTAGGTTAGTGCTATGCAACTACTGGTGAACAATCAGATCTGGTTGTTGGGAGAAGAAAAACCCTCCTCAGCCCTCCATGAGCCTTCCCTTTCCCCATGCCGGCAGGTTGTGCTTGGCCTTAGCATTGGACCTCCACGTTTGCCCCAGGAGTCATCTGTGCCATCGTCTTCCATGCACACAGCGAAATGCTGCAGCGCTAGCTGTTGGTGCGAGGGTGACTGGGGGCTTCGATTCCTTGTGTTTTTAGTACTACAAACTTAAGGCAAATCCACAATGAGGCTAAGCGTTTTTCGTGGTGCATCACAGACAAGGTCCTCTCTTGACCGGCTTCCATCTCTATGGATTTTCAGGATTTTAGTCTTCTTAACGTGCCCACCATATGAGGAAGCTCAGTGATAGCAGGCTTCTCTAGCAGAACTCGTTTAAGTGTCTCTTCCTCCTCTGTCTCCCACCACATGTGGAGCACCCTAGGGGAACTGCTGCTGGATCACGCAGCCCGTAGGGGAGCCCAGGCTGCAGTCACTGCTCATAAGGGTTTGCACTTCTTCCGCTCACCTTGCTGCTGGAGTTGAAGCATCTAGCATCAACCTTCTGTGCCTGTCCCTCCATGGATTTAACAAGTATCTTTTGTTTCAGCAGCCTCTCTCCTAATCTCGCACTTGTTTGAAATCGTTGTTGACGAGGTGAGACCCTTTGTAGAGGAGTTGAGTGCTGCAGAGGACCTTTATCTTAAATGAAAATGACAGCACTTCAGCAAGGCCCGGTGTAAATACTGTGACAGGATATAGATTCACAAAGAGAAGTAATTCTTGCTGCTGTCATAAACCATTGCCTTTTCCAAACGTCAGCACCATCGCAAACAGAGGAATTACTAGCACCATCTATTGGAGATGGTGTCGAAGTGAGAAAAAGGAGGACTTAATTTCTTTAGAGTGGATAACAAAAGAAAACAAATAGTCTAAGATGTTTTTTTCAAAGGTTCACTAGCTAGCGCCACACAAACAGCTCTCCATTTTCAGAAAAGAAGCCTGCAGAATGAACTACAGAGTAAAACATATTTGTGCCTACAAGCCCATGGAATATAATTTTGGGAATATAATTGGGAAAACTGTATCAGGATGTGATACACACAGGAGTGGCTGGAACGCCACATCTGAACACGAGCAGTTTTGCAGGAGGGCTCGCGTGCCGAAGAGTTATTCAACCTAGATTCAGCTCTATCAATAGTCCAGCAGAACTGGGGATTACAACAGACTGAAAAAGAG
>JAVCKT010012128.1:3332-14555 GCA_032273925.1 Rhynchotus rufescens | reverse complement strand
ATTCCTAAGTCCACTCCAGGTACTAATGCTTTCTTTTTTGCCTGACGGTGTTATCACTATAATTTCATCTGGTGAAATTACTGCTCATTAGTACTGTTTTGCTTGTATAAACACCTAAGTCAGTTGTATAAGTCAGAACAGTTTGTTTTGTAGTCTTCTATATATTCTCTTTTTTTTCCTACTCTACCTGATTCTTTTAATTAGAAATTCACATTTCATAGGGCTTTTACAGCTGGTAGTCTTCTTTTCTCATTTGACAGCAAGTTCATTCTTGTGTAACAATAAATACTAGCTTTTATCACACACATTTTTTCTTTAACTAGATCAGATAATTCTTGCTTTCCAATCTTTTGTTTTTTACCTTTATGAAGAGTATACTTCAAATAAGCAGATCCCTTACAAATAAGATTGGTAGTTATGTAGGACTGATGTAATTAATACTCTCAGAAGAACATATGGGATAAAAATCCTTCTAGCTTTTCCTGCCTAAATTATTGTTAGCCAAATACAGTGCTCATCAATTCATTACTGGAAATGGAAAAGTGACAGGACATTTAACATTTGGGTACTTATCTAACAGGACTTGATCTTTCAGCAATATTTAGATTCATCAAAAAAAAAGTGAGAAAAGAGAGAGAGAGCATAGTAAAGAGTAAAATAAGTCAGAAAGATCAAGAAAAAAATCTGATCTTTTTAACTCCCGGCATTCAGAGTAAACTGCCACAAGTGACTAATTTCTTGTTTTTAACCTTTCATGGATCAGTTATATGGCGGTATAGGATACAATGTTCATGCAAACATTGCATCTACTAATTACTAGAAGATCTTCCTCCTACCATCCTGGCCCCGACCCACCTTACTTTTCCATTCTTGAACAAGCAGTCCAACAGTATGGGATGCTCTGCCATGGCACAGGAGATGGCTGCATCAACTCAACAGATCAAAACAGTAAACCAGTTGTATTGTCTCTCCCAGGTAATTTTACAAGGTTATATTCTGTTAATAACTTACCTTTGGAAATAATGACATGTGAATTATGAAATGGACAAAGAGAGAGTACTTTACAGATAAGGGCAATTTATTCAAAAGGCTTACATGTTAGATGTCATTTTATGGGTGCCTATCAGACACAGGCACATCTCTGTTTCAGCAATTATTCATCATTTGCACTTTTATAATTTGGGAGAGTTCTGTGTTTAATAAATTAAAACAAACAAACAAAAAAACCACTATGCCTTGCCCCAAAAGGCTGAATCAGTCTTAATAGCACCTTATACCTAGGAGAAATTAAATAAATTAAATAATGAGTGGGAAAGCATCGTTTTTTTTCTAGTCTATCTGTGAACATAGTGAAAAGTAGCAATAGTCTCTCAAAGCTAGGATATAAGACAGAAATCTGTCTCACAGTCACAAAATCTCCTGTTACCATAGTGATGGGGATTGAGCAAATCACTAAAAATACCTGGTCTTATTCACACTGTCTTAGGAATGTGACCTAAATGACATGTAATATATGATTTTCTGTGAAAAATTAATTGCATTTACCAGAAGTCAACACTGAAATGTAATAAAATGTGCAAATACAATGTGTTGTTAGACACCTACAGGACCACCTTCTCCTCAAAAACGCAACATGAACAGAGAGCTGGCTCAAAAAAGCAGACACGTAGGTCATTAACAAATCAAAGGTAGCAATTAAACATGAATTTAATCTCACCAGAATAAACACATACTTTAAAAGCACTCATGGAAATCACTGCTATGCGAAATGAACTGTTATCCTCAAATAAGCTCAGTGTCTGCAAAAGCTGTGACGGCTGTCAAACTTGGGAAGACAAATAGGTAACACAAAGCCATGCTTAGGGCAGCTTTGTTTTCACAGCACGTACATAGGCCAGAACCAAATGACAGCATGCTACTGTAGAGAGGAGAGAAGGACTGAGAGAGGGATAGTTTGTTGGGCTGAACTGTCCACGCATGATGGAAGGCTAGTAGCTCCATGTTATAAAGGTGGGAACAAAGTACATGTTTTGGCTGGAGGTACCTGTAAGGGCAGACCCACCACAAAATTGTTCTGTACCCTTTTAAAGGCATTCCAAGATGGTATAAGGATTATATTCCAGCATTGTTTGACACAGTGCCATTCTACCAAATACACCTTATTTCAAGTACAAAGATAAAATGCTCAATTTTGCAAAAGATGACTGGTGGGCGGGTTTTGTTTCAACTATGAAAACAGAAACTTTTCTATTTTCGCACACATGCCCGCAAGAAAACAAACAAAAAATACCCAAAGCCTGCAACATCTGCAGTGGAACTTTTTATACAATTGCAAAATATTTTTAAGAAATCACTTACTTGGGCAGACCATCTGTAAGACACGCTGAATTCCACTGGCAGGTATAAAATATCCACAATCCTTGAAAAATCCAGGCAGGTCACTTCTGTCCATCTCTTCACAGAACTGTCTCTTGTCAAACATTGCTTCATAAACTGAAAAACAAGCCCAAAGGAGCAACTTCCATTACAGAAATATTTGCTATATATTATTATGCTTAATTGTATTAAAAATATTTTCTTCTGAATCCTAACATGATGAATAAACTTGATATGAAAACCTAGACGTATGCAGAGGTCAGAGGATGGGTAGGTCCCTGCTGACTTACTCCTGTACTAAAGTGCAACTCACTAGGCATCTTTAGAGCAGCTGAAAGGAGTCAGGTTGAAGACGACTTCTTTCCCATATCAAGATTTCTTGACATGGAAAGGCGACCATCAAGTCCCTGTCGAACTAGGCTGGCTAAGTAGATAAAATTATACTGAGAATGCCTTGTTTTTAACTTGGCAGAGAGCTTAACCTATCCAAAGCAGTACAGTATATTGAATTACTTCCCTTTAGGATAAAAGCATGAGGAAAACTTAGTCTAAGACATTATAATAGATGCCTGTAGATGTCTTGCCAAGGCTAATTAAAAAAGAACATGAAAGACATATACTAGTGGGCAAATGGTAAATTATTTTATTGACAAATGCAAGGTATTGATATGGTTTCAAAGACATTAACTCAGAGATAAGTGTTGTATGATTTATTTTAAACTGCCCGGGAAGTAAAATTACAGATTAAAAACAAAAATCTTCAGAGCTGCCTATATTTTGAAGCCCATTAGCATTTTAGTTCATCTACCTAGCTCTCAGATTCTTGCAGAATTGGTGCCAGAAATATCCCTTCTGATAGGGGATATCAGTCAATCTGGTTTACTACTTATTAATGGAACCATCGGTTTTCCTGTAAGGGTTAGCAGAAGTAGCTCAAATTGCATTCTATATTATGCATGAGTGTATATAGCATGTCCCTCCGCCTTCAATAAAATGGAGAAAATTAATGTCAGTTTAACGTTTCAGAAAAACAACATCTGCCTTTTAAGTCCAACGTTGTAGTTAAAGACCACAGCAACAGCAAGAGACAACACATGGGGCTGCAGCCTGCGATCACATCTCTGCACAAAGCAGCTTTGAAGGGCTAATTTTTAAGACTTCTCTTTAATGCATCAGTGATTCAACCATCAAGCAGCATTTCATCACAATGGAAAGGGTAGTGCAAACTTTTCAGTCACCCAACATCAGAAGTACGTTATAAGCTATTCAGGTTGGTCACATTCGCTGCTTCGTGAGGATGCAGTTCATGATGGAAGGATTAGTTATTTTTATTGCTGCAATGTTTACACCAATAATTCCTATTATTTCTTATATTATTTGAGGAATATAAGACATGAATACATAATTTAGAAGTCAAAACTATGGCATGAATCTTCAGAAGCTTCATATACTTATTATAGGGTCTGCATCTGTGAGTTATCTAGAAGGAATTCAAGGCATTTCCACTAAATACACTCAAATTAAGAATTACAGTCATCCTGTTCTGTACTGAAGTCTAACGTTTTGTGACTGCAGAATTGAAGGACTAAGAATTAAGATCAAAACAATACCTCTCAAACTTAGTAAGAAAATCGATTAGATCCTATGTCCAGTATTAATAGGGAAATTCTTATCTCTCTGGCATGCTAATGTATACTTTAAGAAAAAAAGCAGCACAGTTCTAAGGCTTAGATATGAAGCTGATTATCCAAATCCAATTTTCAGTGCTTTTAATACCACAGAAAGACATGGTGAAAAGATTTAATAAATACAATTTTGCATTTCTGATGAATTTCTAGTTAAGGTGTTTCTCTAGCATGGCTGCATATCACATGTTCCAAATCCAAAGCATTCTATTAATGCCCAAATACTCTGAACAGTCATTCCAGCATTTGCTCCCAACAAGATATTTTCTATTGATTTTTATTTAATTCTAAATCTCCTGTGACAGAACTGCTACCTTTTACTCGGGAAGATGGATCTGAATCTGAATTGATCATATAAAACGTTTAGATTGTATTTTGCAGTCTGCTTTTTTCTTTATCTTTATAACTTCCTCTAATTTCTAGTGTAATAAGGATTACTTCAATAGTAATACCAGAAAGAATGCAGAACGCAGCAAACAGAGCAGTTGGGGCTAAGGAGGAATCAGTTTTAGCAGAAGTCAGCTATTTCCTTCTCCTTCAGCTGCTTTATGTATCCACATAGTCATCAGACACAGCAGCCTTCCTGTCTGTGTGTTAATTATGCTTACAGCCTATTGTCATTTATATTTATTTTGACTATTGCTCTTTATTCTGTTTTAAGTGTGTGTCTGAGTCTTCTACCCTGCAGCTGAACAACAAAATGCATCTTCTCACATGCTTGACTACACAGTGAGCCTTCAAACTGGTGAAGAAATTGGAGGTGACAAAAACAGGTGTAAAAAACTAATTTCACATATAAAATATCTAATAAATTAAACACTCCAAAACTTTGTAAAGGTATCTTCTTTAAAGAAGCTCTCAAAACACACTATTCATTCTATTTCATTATGGGAGATGTTTAAGTGCAGTTCATTTTCAAAGCAATGGAACGAAAATCCCGGAAAAAAAAAATTACTATTGCCGGAAGGAATATGAAGGATAAGGCTTTAAGACAATTAAAGACGATAGCCATTTTGCACCTTTTCACCTACTGTTGCATTAGAAATCCTTCTTCTTGACAGTGCACCACACAGTCCATCGTTTAAATTATGAATTAAATCACTGTGACATTGGAATAAAAGACCATTTAAATGAAAAAAAAAAGTTTAACTAACATTTTTTCTTGTCCATCCACTCTTCCAGTTCAAAATACCGAAGTGGTATGGAGAGATTCAAAACACCAGCTCGACATCTAAGGCGGGCCATCATTTTCCGGTACTGCCTTACAACGGTTGGCAGGGATCGTCCATGACTTGTAGCCTGTAATTAAAGACAGAAAAACTAAGTGAGGTAAGCAGTGTATATGAAAGTCGTAAAAGGAAACAGAATAAATTCTGTTACAGCAAATACATATGGACAAATAACTAAATAATTACTCCATAGTGTTGATAAGGGAGATGATTGGATAAAACTATATTGGGATTCTAGGCCTGTGAAAACTACAGAAGTAGATCAGGAACCATGGGGAATAGAAAATAGGTGGAACAGTGAGACTTGACAAGGTCAGAAACTCTGTGATCAAGACCTCATTTTTGATTAAAGATATATTGTAGTGGGGGGGAAAAAAAGTTGTTTTGAGTAGATACCAAAAAATGCCATAACCAGCTTCATGTATTACTTAGTACATACTAGACCCACTTATCTGAACTAGGTTTAATTTTGGTTATGGTACACCTTTTTTAAGGTAGAAGACTTAACAGCTAACCAGAAAATGGAAATAACTAAAATCATGCAGTCTCCATAAACAGCCAGTCTGCAATATGTATAAGATCTTTTAATTCATTACAAACACTGGCCAAAGTGCATATTATGGCTCTCTAGTATACAATTTTTAAGGAACCAGCATTTCATTTAGGCATATTAGATGAAAAAAATAGAATCCTTGACTTTTTTCTTGGCAGCTGATGTTTAAAGTAGAATGGAAGAAGAAGAGACACAATATGCAGTCTTTCAGTTTCAGTCTGTTTTTCTACCTGAAAAACTGCAAGGCCCAGAATTAAGAGTATAATAGGCAAGTACACCAAGAGTCTCTGAAGGCAGAGGGAGCAAATGTCACACGAGTCATTACTTTTAAAATCTAATGGAGAGTCTACTTAAGAACAAGTGTTGGAAATGGAAAATCAAGTCCCAGTAGAGCACTCGCTATCAGTGATTTTTTCCTAACCTTCAAAATGTAGAACAGCGATGAAAGACAAACTAGTTGAGTATTTTTTTTCATAGCAAAACAGCAGTAATCAAAAATTCTTACACCAGTAGAATTTAAACAATACATGGATTAAACAACTAAGGCATTACCTTGATCTTTATTCTTTTGAATGCCCTGCGTACAAGCCATGCTCTCGCATATCCTTGAATGCAAATGACTGCATTAAGCACTTCTCCACTGTTAGGATGCATTGTGCTATCATGAAAAGCTTCACAGTCTTTCAAATGAGCTTCATTTTTCTTTACCTTCTTCTGATTTTGAAGGTCAAGGTGTCTGCCACTAGAAATTACAGTACGGAGATTTATTTTTAAGTTTGGTAGAAAAATGCTTCAACTGTGAAACAGAGTCTAGTAGATGAAATATGACTTATCTAAAATAATTACAAACTCCTGTAGAATCTTTTTATTCATATGAATAGGCTGAAAAGAAACTTTTGATCAATTACCATCAATAATTACAGAATTAGTACCCAAACTCACTGGTCAAATGTTCTGCTGAAGATCTGTAGATGTGCACAATGACCATGGCCTAGTAAACCACATGGTTTAAAATATTATTTAAATAATGCTAACATTTTGAGTCCCTACTCAATTGTGTAGTTCTTTCACCTATTTTGCATTTTACAAAATGGAGGATATGAAAGAATGCTAGAAGATAAATTTTATATGAAAATAAAAGTTTTTAAATAACGAATTCATGTCAGACTAAAAAAAGAATTCACCTACCTGCTATCAGAGGAAAACTGGCAATACTCACTGCTAGCTATTCATTAAACTTAAGAAATTTTCAACAAATATTTTTTAGAAATATAGACAGAATAACCTAGAGGTATATAGAAATAATATAGAAATATAGAAATAGATTGAAAGTAAAAAAAAAACCACACTCCAAAGACTATGCTGCAACTGAGGAAATGATCAAAACATACAGGTTGGATATTCAAAGTATTAGATTTTACATTTCACAGTATAAATGACTGAACTGTAAACCAAAATGTAACTGAGGATTTTTTTCCATATACCACATTGGCAGCTGCCTTTTTTTTTTCTGAATGTATAATTATGAACAGATGTAATCATTTTATAGTTAAGGTCATAACTAGCTATGCGATCTAAAGTCAGTTGTAATTTTGTTTACCAGATCCAGACTGTGGACGTGGTAAGTATCCAGACTAAACCAATCTGCTTGAAATATCATCGTGTTGAGAGGAAAAATTTTTTTTCATGTCTGGTCTTAATTAAGCAAGGTGCTAGTCAGATAAAAATGCTTGAGAAATGGTAATCTGAATATTTCTCAAAATTTTATTTTTGCTTTTTCTTGTTTTTGCTTTTTTTTTTTTGTGATGTTGGAATCATTTGTTTTTAGACAAAATTTGGAATTCAAACTAGTTATTTTCTGGTCTTCCATAACACATTCTCCTTCTAGGCCGGAGCATTTCTCATCAGATTACCTTCTTACAGTAAAAAAAACATCTGTTGTCCTTATTCAGCATTCCACTCTACCACAAAGACAGATCTGCCCGATCAATCATGATCTCTGTCAGCTAAAAAAAAAAAAAGCTTTTAGGTATTTCATACAAACTCCTACTTTGGGACCACGGCCACACTGCTCACTTCAGAGCTGACACACACTCTAACCCTTTGTACTGAAGAAAGAATTCACCCCTCTGCTAGCTTAGTTCAGCCGAGCACCAGAAGAGCCCGTGCATTCATTATTCTCCCAAACTCCTCTATCAAAGGGACAGCTTTTGAATTCCTTGTAGGGTTTTCACAGAAATTGCAGTTTCACAGGTAACGAGAGGAGTGCCCTGAGCGGCCTCACTGCCACAGGCCTTTCTGCAGTTCCTGCCGGCCTGCGGGTGATGCGTCTGTTCTAAGGCACCAGGGCATATCCAAGGGATACTGCTCCGGGTTGATCAGGAAGTTTCTAGGAAGATCTAGGAATATCATAGTCAGATTGACTCAAATGGGAACTATTGGACTTATTACATACAAGGGCATATGAATATACAGAGAATTCAGCATTTCTTCTGTGATTTTTTTTCCAAGTTTGAGAAAGTTTATCAGAGGCAGCTATCTATGTTGAGAATTCCTACTGAGTTATCCAACAAGAATAGAAGTTTTAAGTGCTTTCTTAACATAATTCACAAGTATTCCAGATTGAGTTTGATTTTTTCAGGCAATACCCATAAATCAGTATATAAATTGCGTTGGAGACAGATTATCTGGGGATGGCACTTGGAGTGCTTGAAGACTTCCTAGAGTAATGGAAAGTCGTCCTAAAATTAACAATTCTAAGTTAATGCTTTTGTATGGAAATGTGTTTCTGAACAATAGTGAGTTTGTAACCATTTTCATTCTTTGTTAGAGCCATGGTAACACAAATGATATCAAAGACATAGACAAGTGCCTGTTTGACAGATGGAATATACAATCAGTGTCTGTGCTGCAGCTGTCTTCCTAAAGCCAAATTTAGGCTGCAGATCTGATACTAATGCATTGAATGGGTCTTCCTACCCAGTTACACGTGTTGCATTTTTTAAATGATCTCTTACTTGAATTTCATGTAGTTTACACGTGCTGATTAACAGTGTAAAACTATATTTAATGTCACTGGACACTGGTATAGAAGTGTTCTTTCTCTTATTTGCCAAAAAACTCCATGTAATTTTTGATATTAATGTCCTGTGTTGTTAATCTTAGAGATTAAAGTACTTTTAATGTTGTTATCAAATATCTTTCTCTTATATGCCAAAAAATCCACAATAATCTACCTCTGTTGAATGTGATTTTTATCAATTACACCTTCAAAAATCCAAACCTCCAAATTATACCTCTTAGAAGCAAATTTGTTCTCAGAGAATAACTAGACAAAAAAAATCTTTTTTTTTTTTTATTTAATGAAAGCTTATAATATAATAGAGATGAACAAATATCAAGTATAACAGTTGAAGGGAACTTCTATCAAATCAACACTTTATCTGCATTAATATGTATTCCATCAGTTTTAAATTTTAGTTCAGATACTGCTACTAATTAGTTTTGGCTGATATTGGAGTATTTTGTATGCCCCATTTATAAAAGCTGTTTTCCCATCTGTTAATAGGTTGGATGTGATTAAAGGACACTTATTTTGGCTGTTGTAAAGGCCAAATCATTTTAAAGCTGCAAATATGTGACAAAATCAGCTAAAGGTTTGCCAAGTTCAGGACCTGAATTTCCTAAAGAGTTGTGATGTCTGCTTCCTTCCCCTCCTACCCAAAGAAACTATCAGTTTTCAGTTATATAAAAGGCAGAAATTCAAACTGCTGTGATAGGTCAACCCTATTGCCTATTTGTTTAAGCAGAAATTTCAATTAGCTTTCAATGTGCTTCTGATTTTTAGCTAAAACACTTTTCTACTTCTTGTATACTAATTTTAAAGCATTTCTTCTGAGTGTCCATTAACACAATATTTGAATATCTGTCCTTCTATCATTTCATCAGTATGTGCAAAAGAAGAGAGAAAAAAAATAATGCACGAAATATCAGAGGAAAAAAAGAAGAAAAAATAAAGAGGTAAGGAATAAGATGAGAAGGACTATCACGGACAGTGATACCGGAACCATTAGTAGCCCAAGAAACTTCATGCCAAGAGATTTGTGTGCCACATGTTGTGAAATAATTCATAGCCTTCAGTTCCAACTAAGGAACCATATTTCAGTGATATGTTCAGCTTAATTGAGAATGTGAAATAGTTTTGTGCAGAAAGCTGAAGAGAAACAACTCCTCAGCATCATTTATTGTCTTGCTAGAAGGGTTAAGTGAAATGTAAGGCACAGCAGGTAGGCAAATCTCAACTATAACCCTGACATTTTATGGTATCTGCATAGGACCCAAGCTGACCCTTGTAGCAACAGAGATACAAAAAGAATATTCAAATAGATATTCTAACCCTGGTTTATCTGCATCTCCCTGAATATTTTGATTGGATTTGGACTGTGATACCAAAGGGAAAAGATCAATAACTTACTCTAGACTTACTTGCTTCATCTTCAAATTTAATTTTATAAAAAGTAACATAGCGCTACCAAAACATATTAGAGATACCACCTGCTTTGTACTACTTTAATGGAAAATCTGTCAAGCACTTTCTTTAATGATTATATGTCTTAAAAACTCAAAAATGAAAGGATTATCACTGAAATCATATTAATCTGCAAAGGATTAACAGCACACTGTTGAAAGACTTCATGAACTGCAAAAGGAGAGGATCTGAAATAAAAAAATGCAGACAGCTTTCCATATAAACAGTGCATAAAACGAGTAAAGGTTTAAGAAGGAAAAAAGCAAAAATGGATTGAAACAAAGAATGCTGATCTGAATTAAGTCATTCAGCTTTGAAAAGAAAAACAAACTGTGGAAAATGTGCTAGAAACTATAATATTCCTTACCACCTATACACAGATAATCACTTTCTTCACAAGTTTCTGCAACCAGATGTACAACTTTGGTTTACAGTTTTGAACATATCTAAATACATTATTGGAAACCTCTTGTTTAAAAAAAAAATCAAAAAAGAGAACATTCTAAACCCAATGAAGCATTGAGAAGGAGGTCTGGAATTCCTACTGATGTAGTCTTGCTCTAGTATATAGGAAGACCACCACAGTTTGTAAAATACTACACTGCACAGCTTAGCTTTTAAGACTTCCATGCACAGATTTTTTCCTTCCTTCCACTGGTATATTTTCCCTGCTTGTAGGAAACCATGTCCAAGCATCTCTTGTTACCTACCAGCCAAAAGAATTCATTTCATTAAACTTAATTCAGTATTTATCCATATTCATGTAGTCACTTCAAAACGTGTTTGATTTTAGCTTTAGTGGGATGTAAGAATTAGCTTAAAGTTAAGCACATATTTAAAGACTGGGCTGAT
>JAVCKT010012127.1:1131-17768 GCA_032273925.1 Rhynchotus rufescens | reverse complement strand
GGTTTGGAAGACCTCCAGAGAAGGAGACTCCACAGCCTCCCTGGGCAGCCTGTGCCAGGGCTCTGTCACCCTCACAGAAGAAGTTCCTCCTCACGTGCAGATCGGTGTGTCTTTCTGGAGAGCGTGCATGTGAGGAGAGCGCAGGGACGTGGTCGGTGTCCACGCAGCCAGCCCGGTGCTACAGCTGGCTGTGGGCCTCATAGGGAACCCCTGGCGTGGAAGCTGGTCCAAGTGTGTGAGCCTGTATGCCCCTGAGAACGTGTAAGTGGCAAAACATTTCCAAATATTGCCTTCAGTGAGGGCTGGACTGTAGCCTCCCGAGTACCATCTAGTGGCCGCTTAGCGTTATTATTGGAAACACATTCCCAACCCCAGTTGTTTGATGAAGGAAGTGAGGTAAGGGAAGGACACTCAGGATTCAGGCTTGCCTGGGTAAATGATTGCATTCCACTGTTACAGGGGGCTATTTTCTGGTAGCTGTGTTGCAGTTTCTCTCATAGCAAGATTTGCTCACTAGGTTTGGAAGTCATGGGGTGATGACTGCTTAAAGGCAAAATTTGATTTTAAACATATCCCTTAGTGATCCTGCATAGTTTTTAGCTGGTCACAGGCATTTATTTTCACTCATCTGCAACAGTATTTCCTTTCCTTAAGGCAACTTCCCTCCTTCCTCCCCACCTTGCAGAGCTAAACTGCAAGTTTTTGATTTGCTGTCCTTTTTAGTTAAAAAGGTTTCAATGCACCTCTGCTAGGATTATGTGTTCTGTAAAGCTGCTGGTAGTAACTTGAAGCTTAGGAAAGAAAGTATGTTTAAGAAAGCATTTTTTTATGCAACTCAGTTGTTAATTAGAGCAACTAACAAGACCAGCATGAGAATAAGTAAAAGGGTGAGAAAAGCAGCAGGAAAAGTCTCACTTTATAATGGGTAAGTTTGTGTTTTCAGAGCTGTATATTAAAAGTAGTGTCACATGTAGGAGAAGTGGAATGGTAAGTGAAGGCCCCATTTCTTGTGTTGTTTTGGCAGTGTAAAGACGAGCACCCGCTATGGGCTCCCTTGCATGGGGAATGCTAGAGCAGTCTGGCTTAGCTCGTCCCTTTAAAAGGAAAATCAAAGTGAATGAGTGTAACATACTGTATTACAACATTGTTAAAGCTGTGAACATATAATCTGAGACTCCACTGCTGTGTGCTTTACTTTCAAAGAAAATCAGCGTTTTGAAATATTTTGATGAACCTTCAATGTTGTCTGGGAAATGTAGCCCTTGTCCTGACAGGAGAGAAATGAATCATGGTCAGCAAGGGGAGCTTGTCCTGCTGTTGCCATCACCGTGTCAAGACTGTAAAAAAGAGTAGAGGGCAACTGGATTTGTCACTTGAGCACTTTTCCCAACGGAAGTTGTTGATTAAGTATTTGGGAAGGGAGTCTAGCAGCAGCATCCAATATCCTAGCTGCTTTGTAATTAGAAAAAAGCATGCAATAAAATAACGAGCAATCCTGGCATCCATGCTTTAATATGTAGCCAAATGAGCGTTGCTTCAGGTTACAGAGCAGCTTGAAATGCAAGTGCTTATTGTAGGATAGTAAGTATTAACTTAGTACAAGTTGCAGCTAATGCTGCACCACTTGCATCCAAAACTTCACTTTACTGCATCATTCCCACTTACATCCTGGCCTATGGACGTGGTCTTGGCCCGTGTCCACCTTTGTTTAGTGTGATGCTGCTTTGGCAGAGGGAAGGGGGGCGCATGGGCGGCCCCGCGGTGACGGTGGCCCTGGTGTTTCAGCCCTCGCAGGTATTTCCTGCTGTCCTCCCAAATGGCTCTGCACCCCGAGTACCGCGCCGAGCTGGAGGCTCTTCAGGCCGAGAACGCGGAGTCCGTGTTGATCCTGGACAAATGCACCAACCTCTCGGATGGGGTCCCTGCCATTCGCAAACGCTGTCACAAGAACCAGGTCTTCGATTATCCTCAGGTGCTGCAGGTAAGGCCGCCTCTCCTGCAAGCTGCTCTTCCCTTTGGAGACTGTTTTAACTACAGAGCAGTTCCTCTTCAGCACATGAGCACTGAGCATGTGTAGTGCCCAAATACAAGGGCACTTCCGTGCATTTCAGTTAGCTTGCTGGGTATATTTTTTAGCACATGATTTATTATGTTAGCTTGGATAATATATGCAAATTCTGCTCGTTTATACAAGGGATGAGAATTATGGAGCCAAATATATGTATTGAGCTGCAGCTCGAAATTATTGCTCAACTTCATGAGGCTGGTCATAATAGTTTAAACGTCATGTCAACATCATGTCGTGTAAACTTAGAAGATGACATGAATGTGCCATCGAAACTGATGGAAACAGGAGGAAGAAATGTTGGTGGTCAAGTGAACTCTTTTGAAAATTTTGCACAACCATTAGAATTACACTCTCCAGAATAACTGGCAAATTGACCTTCAGCTGCTGTGATTTTGGAATTGATTTCCCATTTCTGGCAATCCAGCTCTCATGAGATGAAGTTTGGAAGAGAGCTTGGCAGCTTTGTCAATCAGAGGGAAAAATAAAGTAAACTTTTAAGAACTTATGTGTAAACTTATTTGGGAAAAACAGAATCCTCTCTTCCTCTATTTAATGGATTAAATTGGAATTAATTAGAATCCTCTAATCCTCTATTTAATGAAAATTGGTCAAGTTGTTTTTTGCATGCAGCATACTGGTTAAAAACCCTACAAAATATCCTGCATGGATACAACAGACTAGACCAGAAGACTTGTCAGCATGCAGCTATGAAAACCTCTAAGTGAAAAGTCTTTGGTGGCCTTGGCCCAATTTCCAGAGGCCTTTTGATGTATTAGTGGAGATGAAACTAGATAATGTTCTCAGGCCCCTGTGTCTTGGCAATTCCCAAGCAGAGAGGTGCTTTGGCATGCACTGTGGTCAAGAGAGTTATGCCATAGGCCACTGTGCTCTGTCTGTGGCCACCAGCACGTAATCTGTCTTTGAACTTCAGCAAATGATGATAAAATAGCAAACATGCCTAGGAAAGGCAAACTTGCCACTCCTCCTGTTATGTTTTGGAGGAAATACGTCAAAAATTCCATGAGGAGGAGGAGGAGAGGGAGGAAGGGCTCACCCTCGGTTCTAAAGTTTCAGTCGGAAAAAAAAAAAAAGTTTTCTTTCTTTAAATGCAGACTGGACTGCTCAAGGATAGCAAGCAAGGGGATCTATATCTCTATCTCAGCGTATAATATAACTCAGAGAAGAGCTGGCACATGCCGAGATTGTTAAAATACTTTCCTTTGCAGAGCCCTGCGTCTCCCTTTGGAATGTCTGGCTGATAACAGTAGTGATGTGAGGAGATGTATTTATAGTAACCTTTGTCTAGACAGGAAAAATGCTTATCTGGGCAGATGAGCATGTGTGTCCACATCTGGGCTGCTTATTTTTCCCTCTCCCGGACCTTACCAGGGTCTCTTCCACCTGCTGCCCTGTGATCCTCTGGGTGAATGGCTAAAACGTGTGTTCGTTCTCTCCTCTCCCTCCATTCCCTGCTGTGTTTTCTTTTCTTTTTTTTCCCCTTTTGTGCTTTGGAGAAGGAGGAAAGCCTGAGGACCATGATCCCAGTTCATCCTTTACAGACTTCCTAGCAGGCAAACTCTTGCATTCAGTCTTTCATTGTAGATAATATTTATACTTTCTTCTTGAATGAAGTTCACTGTTCAAGTACATTTTATTCTTCTTGAAGTACATTGTCAAGGCCAATGGATGCACTGCTCTGACATCCTGACCATTTTTCATTTTTCAGCAGAGTGAAGCATAACTTTGGTCACCACGTTTGTGTTTTGCTTTTACATTCTAATGCCAACTTTGGATGGAGTTGCTTATTTTCTTTGCAGTGAGGCTACACTGTTGAATTACAAATTTTCTTTCTTTTCCTGTCCTTTTCTGCAAAATGTTTCTTTCCAGCAAAAATAGAGAGATTGCTTTGCTTTGTGTTTGTGCAGATGGTTATTTTTATCTAAGTGTTGAACCATATATATCTGTATTTTTAGTCAGTGTCTCCCTATAATTTCAAATTCTAACTCTGTTGTCCATTACACTCGCTAATCATCCTCCAGAATTGTTGATACCATCAAATTTAGTAAGTACTGCCTTAATTCTGCTATGCAGCTAATCAGGGGACACCCTTGATAGTGCTGTATCTGGCCAGATCCTTTGGAACACTGTTTGATCCATCACTTATTTTTGCCTGTGAGTCACTACTAACTGCTTTACATTTAGAGTCCTGTAATTATAATTTATGTATCTCCCAATGAGGGTTTTATCTAGCCCATGATTTTTAATTTGCTTGCAGGAATGTTATTTGAGATGATGTCCAAGTCCTTTTAAAGTTATGAAATCTATTACTGCTGTACTATTCATAGGGCCCAATTGTCATATAATGGAAAATAAAAAGGATTCACTTGATATGGATTGTTTTTTGTTAAGTTCATGTAGATTATTGCTCACCTAGTTATGCCAAAATTTCAGAATATTTGATTTACTTTTCCCCATGAATTTCCTCAATTAAAAATCCAAAGTTATGCATCTTATTATATTGACTCAGTAACCCATGAAGCTGTGTAATTAATTTGAATTTGCTGCTAAGTTAGAATACGTTGGTAACGTGGAAGAAAAATCTGTTTGCCTTCTGGCCTGTTTTTTATGAGGAGAAAAGCAGGACCACATAATGCTGCAGCTTTGACCCTCCCTTCTTTTTGCCTTCTTGCTGGGTGCCCTTTGGTGCCAGGAAGCCACGTTCTGCGTCGTCCTGCGCGGAGCCCGCCTGGGACAGGCCGTGCTGAGTGACGTTCTTCAGGCTGGCTGCGTCCCGGTCGTCCTTGCTGATTCCTATATTTTACCTTTCTCTGAAGTTTTGGATTGGAAGAGGTCTGTACCCTATTTCTTGTACCTCCAGCATGTGCCTCTGTTGCGTTCGGTGATATGAGTGAGATCTGTGTGATGAGACAGGTCTGCTGCTTGGTCTTATGCCTGCGTTCAATGACAGATGACCCACATTCGGGTTCCCCTAAGAAAGGTATATACCAAATATTGCTTCACTTAAATGCTTAAATTCACTATAATGTATTGCCATTCATGTGTTCTAAAACTGAGGAGCGTATTTGTTTTGTAGATGAACATACTGTTACAGTTGATGGGATTTTTGCATGCATACACAATGTCCAGTCTGTGTATGATCTTAGAATAATACATATATAAATCAGTTTGTATGTGTAGCATTGCATATGCTATTACTGTTTGTTCACTCCAAAAGACATAAGATCACAACAACTCAGTGGCAGCCCAGGGATTAGCGCTCAGGAGTTATGTGTTTAGATTTGTTCTGTATTTGTTGTATTTATAGATCAGTCCACAGACTTGTGGCATTGCCCATAGGCAAACTGGCTGGGGCGGTAAAGGAATTCCACTGCAGCAGAGTAATCGTACATAGAGGAGACAGTTTCTTTCTTCTAAAATCTTCCTGGTGTGTCTTAATAGATTAGGACAAGAATCTGATTTAAAAAGAGCCATTTTAACTTTTTAGTGCAAAATTTTATTTAACTCATCTTACTACTTTTTTTGTTTCTCATTTGCAGAGCCTCTGTTGTCATCCCAGAAGAAAAGATGCCTGAAATGTACAGCATTCTGCAAAGTGTTCCTCAGAGACAGATTGAAGAGATGCAAAGACAGGTAAAATAAAGTCCCAGAGTTAAATCCTTTTCCTTTATCCATGTTTAGAGTGTGGGTTTGTAAATCTACCTTATAATGAAAGCTGATGATGCAGCAGTTTTCGTTATTTACTTGTGTTAATATTATGATTATTCAGCCCTCTTCATTATGCTCAACATATGCATTCACCATAACTTTTCAATATTTTGTCTGTAGCCATCGTGGTGCAGCTAGATCTGTTAAGCAGTACTCCCTTAGCCCTTAGGTCAGGAAGTTAAGAGCAGGGCATATGATTGCAATTGCAGAGCAGTGCCTGGGCAGGCAGACTGCAGTTACTCGGGACTGGAATGCTTCCAGCCTAGCATGGTAATGTGCATGCTGTTGTGAAACATATTGCAGCATCCACGGGGATCAAAGCCTCCCCGTCCTGGGCAGCAGCAGATACAGAATGTGAAATTGAGGTTTTGAGCACCTGCTTCTTCATGTAAGGATCATAGGTATTTACCATGGGAATGGAGATTGCTGGCTCCCAAAAATCTAGTTGGAGTCCACATTCATTAACTTTATTTTATTTTATTTTATTTTATTTTATTTTATTTTATTTTATTTTATTTTATTTTATTTTATTTTATTTTTTTCTTTGCATAATATCTAAGTTTCTGAAAGAAAGTTCAAGAATTACTTTATACATAGGGAAATTTTTGCTTATAGATAAACTTTAAGCTCTCAAATGCGATGAGTTGTTATGCTTAAATGCTTTAAATATTTTGAATAAGGTGATAATATCTGTGAGGGGAGATGTTACTTATTTTGTGACTAGAAAAGATGAGGTCCTGAGCTGCTCAAACTTGCAAATGAAATCTGTGTGTTGGGTTTATATTCAAAATGAAACATCTTACAGTTAATTCCAGTTGATGCTGTTGCTTGTTTGTTACTCTGTCATCACCAGGCTTTAATTCAGGAGTTCATGCACACAGTGCAGATCAGCACTGTTAGATGTAGCAGGATTTTCAGAAAATGTGAAGAGATTTTTTGGCAAATTGCAGGTATGGAAGGATTCAACCATGTGGTTCTTTTGGTGCTTTGAATAGGAAATTACATTTTGGGGTTAGTGGTGAGAGAAGATGCTAACATATGTTAGACTGTAAACTAATTTCTGGAATCTTTAGGCATCATCACTGTATATATAGTACATGAGCATATCATGAGGTGGAAAGATGCTGTTATCACAGTTGCACTGCTGAGGAACAGAGGTCTGCAGAAAGTGGGGGCCTGATGGATGGGGAGAAAGTAAAGGGTCTCGTCTCAGATGATGTGTGAAGGTGTCTAACATTTCTGTAGTGGGATTTTTGCAACTTGGGAGGACAAGTTTCTGCAACACCATAGAACAGCTTCAGTGACCAGGCCGTCCTGTGTGTCACTTCTGTAAAAAGTGGGCCAGGTAAACTTTTTTTTTTTTTTTTTTTTTTTTTTTTTTTTGAGGTGGTGTGAGTATGTAATTTACATCACTCTAGTATCGTTATTTCTAACCAGACAAGGCTAAACTCTGCATGGTGTTTATTTTTGCTGCATATGTATGTGAAGAAAACAGACTGTCAGTTTACTGGTAAGTGTCTTCCATAACTGAATTCTGTTGCCAGCGTCTCTTTATTCTGGGTACAGGGTAAGTCTGCAAATACTGCAGTGGCCATCAGAGGTCTCCTTTCTCCGAGGTCCCTTCACACAAATGAGCCATTTTTGCGGGATGCACAGGCAGCAAATACTAATGCAAAGCCAGGAGTGGCAAGAGGAAAAAGAAGCTTCACAGTTACAGCTACTAGAAACATGATTTGGCTTCATCTATTTATGTTTTTTTTTCTCTTGTGAATCTAGGAATTTTAGGAAAATTATTAAATCTGTAGTGTGAAAGAACCTGTATTTGAAAAGATTTTCCCATAGTTTCTACACTGATCATGAACATCATGCTGCCTCTAGCGTGGAGAGGATAAAATACAGGTGTTTTAACCTTTGGAATTGAAACCTGCCAGGATATACTGCTAGTGTGAGCTGGGCTTGATTTCCTATAATATAACTTTATTATGCCTAACTGTTCGGTTGAGAGTTTGTGGTATAGATCAGGAAAAAGAGTATTTATTGGTCTGAACAGGGCTGGGATGTAGGAAACGTGGGCTAACTTCTCTTGCCCTGCGTTAGATCTGGCTGTATTCAGATCTGTAGCAAGTACAATATTAAGGAATGCTTTTATTCTCACTTGCAGGCATTTTGTCCCCCATCACTCCTACAAAATGTCATAGCTGTTTCCCCTCCTGTGATCATGCGTTAGCCTGCACTGTGGAGGAGAAAAGTTACCAGTGTTGAAAAGCACGTGTGCTGCCTGCGCCCGTGGAGGCGGCAGCGGAGCGCGTGCTCCTTCGTACAGACTTCCACCCAGTGACCAGCCAAAAGGGCCTCCGCTACTGGAGCTGCTGAAATTAATTCCAGTCTGGATGAAGCTTATGCATCTCTGGGGTTGCTGTCTTGTCTGTTTTATACAGTAATGTTGTCATTCCCGTTTTCTTTGAAGCTTCCTTGAACCATCCCCCCTCCCAAGTGGTTCCATATGGAGCGTGGGGCCTGGCAGAGGTGCCCGGAGGCGGGTCCGTGAGCGGGGCAGCCTCGGCCCGGCTCTCCTGCCGGGTCACGGCCAATTCCACGTGAGGACGGGTTCGGTGCTCCGAGGCTCCTGCCCTCAAAAATGAGGCGCTAGGAGGTAATACGGAGCTATAAAATAACACTGTCATGAGGAAAGTGGATAGGAATCGCTACGCGCTGTGTGATGCAATTTCATTTGATGCTCCCTAGCTCCTGTTGCTACTAACCAGAGTTGAAAATGGTTAAATTACACAACCCAAAAAGAGTTATTGAAAAACTCCAGGGCAGGAAAATGCATTGGAGATGAATGCAAAGGGGCCCCCTCTGAGCTGGGAAGGAGCAGGGCTCTGGGAAGCCACCACAGGGTGCGTGTTGGGCCGCTGCAGAACCCACCGTGGGCAAGCTGCTGACTTAAAAAATCCCACAACCCAAAACTCCAATAACCTTGTGGCTGTGTGGCATTCATCATTTTATTAATTAAAAGTGAAAATAAGCACAACTGTTTGTCTTTTCAAAGACAAAAGACATCTCTAGATGGACGGTTAAAAACTAAAAAGGAATATAAATTTGATTTAAAAAAAAAATGTAAGTGTATAGATAAATATAAGTATATATAACTTCTAAAAAAGTGTGTAGAAGGCATGTAACTTGCACTGTTTGTTCCCACAGTGGCAGTACCTGGACAAACTGTTAGGGGTCTTTTTTTAGCGCACATGCCCTGTGCCTTAGCCCTGACCTGAAGGAAAGTTCAGGCTGCAGGTCAAGCAGACCTGGAGACACGGACATAAATCAATGACTTGTTTTAGTGCCACGTTAAAACAACATGAGTGGCTGGCTTTTCTGACCCCTCCTCCCTTTCATTTAATGTGCTGCTTTGGCTCTTCTTTAAAGAGGGCTCTGTAGAGTAATTTCAGCCCTTATCAGCTTGCTGACAGCTATATGAGCCTTTCTGCTGGCTCCAGGCAATGAGTGCCGGCGTGTGAACCTTCCCGTCCTTACTGTGAAACGCTCCTGCAGGAGAGTTAAAGCAAAGGGAGGGTATGCAGGTTTTTTGGTGGGTGGCGTGGCTCACATGCAGGGGTTGGGATTTAGTTCTGCTTAGTCAATTAAGCAGAACTTCAGGATCTGGACACTGGTTGCTCTTTGAGCACAGAGAGATTTTACAAGTCCTTTAATGAGAATACTGAGCTTCCAGCTGCAGTTCTTTCCCTGACGAGGGACAGCTTCTGTCTCGGGCTTCTTTAGACTCATCATTATCGAATTTAGAAGAACTTTCATCTGCCTGCCATTTGCAGCGTTTTAGGGAGTGTGATCGGAGCGGCTAACCCTGCTTTAATCCTCCCAGAGTGCTTCTGTGGAGCTTGGGGTCCCCCATAAATGTCAGGCCCGGACAATTTGCCATCCTATCTGATGCAGTGAAGTAAGTTCCAGTCCTCTCCCTCCTCCCCCCGGGGAGGATTTGTTGCTGCAAACAGCAAAGGAAGAGAAAACTTTTACCTGGCTCGTTGCCAGGATCACCAGGGAGTCGTAGAATCCTTGACATTTATATATGAGACTTTCATTGCCCCCTCTCCCCTATTGCCATTGCTTTCCATGAACAGAGAGAAGTGTTTTGATGTTTTCTGCATTGCAGAGCAGTCTTTGTGGTATCACGGAGAAGCAGCTCAGAAATCCAAGAGCAGCCCCCACTCTGTTGAGTAGTTTTTATAGGATGGACTTGTTGCTGCCTTAGTATCTGGATTTGCAGCTTCTAGATTAGAGGAGATTCGATTTGAACTGCAAGAGTGGAATTAAGCTGTTTTCAGTGTATATGATGTTGTAAAGTGGACTCTTGGCACTTGCCCTTTGCAGAATGCCGCAGACAGCTTGGATGTGCTACAGATAAATCCAGTAAATTCTTTTGAATTCTTTTAAAATAATGCAATTCTTTTAAAAAAGTATTTGAGAGTGTTTTGCGTTCTGCA
Source organism: Rhynchotus rufescens (assembly GCA_032273925.1). Taxonomy (NCBI): domain Eukaryota; kingdom Metazoa; phylum Chordata; class Aves; order Tinamiformes; family Tinamidae; genus Rhynchotus; species Rhynchotus rufescens. The sequence goes on along the minus strand of JAVCKT010012127.1, from coordinate 7,475 downwards.
CTTGAAGCAGTTTGCCTCAGATTAATGGATGTTTAAACCTCTCTCCTGGCGTGCCTCTCATTCTTCATTTTCCTGTTCTCTTCCTCTGCAAACATATCACGTTTCTTGACCAAATTCACTTGTTCCACTCACCCCGTCACTATTGAAACTGTTGTAATATTAGCATTTGTCTGTACAGTATAAATACACTGCGTTTCTGTGGTAAGTTGCATCTGAGTGCCATAAAAATGCTTTATGAGCAATAAGTACATCTTAGTCTCATACAGTTTTACTGATGAGTGAACAGACGTAAATGACTTGTCCAAGGTCAAACTCTTATGGTAATAATGGAATTTAGAAGTCCTAGTTCCCCTTTCCTTGTTTTAATGACTACATCGCATGTGTCTTGCAAATGAGCTTGGCTTTAAGTTAGGAGGGCTTTGCATGTTCTTTGGAAAATCTGTCTCCAGATAATCTTTAGGCACCTTTTTACTTTAATCTTTGACTGTAAGATGTTCAAATATATCTAATATTTTCTTAGATGACCACATGTAGGAAAACGGTGTGTGTCAGGAATGGACTACACTGTTATGCCCCTTGACTTGCAAACAGCACAGCACAAATCTCAGGATTGGTTCCTTCTCTCTGCCCATCGCTTTCTCCCATTAGCAGACAATTTTGAATGCTCTGGCCAAATGCTTTCCAACACACTAAAGCAAACAAAACCAAGGAGTGCCAATGACGTTGTGAAAGTATGGGGCAAAACTCTTCTCTGATCCTGAATCTGGTGGTTGGGTTAAGCCCTTGGGTGTGCAAGACCTATTAACCACCATTAAGTTCTTCAGGAAGCCCCAAGCATCAGTGCACAGTCCCTTCTCTTCACCATCCCTTTCCTTCTGATCCATTCCTACCTGTGTTTAGTCCTTGTGGATTCCCTGAGACTTGAGCTCTGTCTCTTCCAAAAGTAGTTGCATATCAAGAGGAGAGGAAAAACAGTTCCTTCCTGACTCCTCTAACTGATCAGCTGAAGCGAAAGGTTAAAATCTGCACGCGCTGGTTGATGATGCCTTATTTGCCTTCTAGAGCTTGCTGTGTATCTTTGAGATAGATAGCAGATATCGTTTTGGCAAAAATTAGTATCATATAATAAAGAACGTTTCCTTTTTAGGATACTGTCTTGATGTTTTCCAAATGAAATACATAACCCTTGTCTATCAGTTATTTTGCTCATCTAAAATTATTTTCAACCCTATTTCTACTGAGTGTAGCCATGGCATAATATTATCAGAACCAGCAAGTGTTAGTGGCTTTACTTTAGCAGACAGTCGTGCATTTATGCACAGTTTAGAGCATGAAGAGTAATACCATTTTACACCGTTTATTTTTAAAGCGTGGAGGCCACACTATGTCTTAAACAGAATTTGTCCCATATATGAGGAGAAAAAAATTGTAACTCTTTCAGCTTTTATCTGCATAGAATGCAATAAGATACGTAGGTATTCAAGCAGTACTGGCACTAATGTCTGTGGTTAAAACTGTTCACAACTGTGTCTATGTGGGTTATGCGTATGCTTATGTTTACATAAAATAGAGCTGTATAGAAACTGAGCAGGAAACGGAGCGCAACATGTCTTCATCAACAGAACAAGTTCTTCCTGGTGTAGGGCTTAAGCTCTGAAATTGAAGTATGTGCTGACTTTTGAAAGCTCCAGCATGGTGGTAACCCTACCTAGATTTCTCTTTTTACTTGCTGCAAAAAGCTATCCTTTCATGTGTGTGATTGGCACGGGGCTTGCTTTGTGTTTACCTTCTCTAATCAAGGGAATTTAAGCTTTTATTCTCCCAGCATTAGTACAGCAGTCATGGGAAATCTCAAACAAGACAGATCTTATTGCAGCAGTTGACACAAATAAAAGCAGTTGTGCTTTTATTTATTTATTTTTGATGCTGGATGCTGATTAAAAGTTTCCAAGCATCCTTTCCCCTTCTTATAAAGGCAGCCAGCAGAGAGCAGGGCAGCTGCTGAGCAGGGGAGATGCTAGTGGACATAGGACAAGATCACAGTGGGAAGCATCAGCGTGTGTAACTCAGAAAGCTGGGAAAGGTGTAAACAGATCCCCAATTTATCTGTAGCGTGGGCTCTGCAAACACTGTTTTATTGGCCAGTGGCTCCTGCTTTACTAACCTCTAACCTCCGCAGTGCTCCGAGGCGCTGCCCACCAGCCAGCCTTGCCTTTGAACCCCCCTTGGCTCCTGCCACCTCAAAGGCTCGCAGTGCGATTCCTGTGTTTTGCTTGGGACCTCACCTCTCAGCGGGGTGCCTGCAGCGGGGTAAGCTGATCTACCCTGAGAACACAGACATATTTGAAGGCAATACCCCCGAGACCCGAAACCTATTGCTTTCTGTTTCAGGAGCTGTCCATCATTTGTCAAGAAATGTGGCTAAAAACTCCCCTTCCCCCCTCAACTTAGGTCATACTATAGTTGAGCATTCCCTACAGCTACGTATGTGTAACTGTTCTTTTCTGGACTGCTCTTGAAGCAGCAAGAGCAGCAAGTTTGGTTCTGTGTGGCTGATGGAATGTGCAAAGTCCCTCTCAGAGGTAGGTGGGGAGAGCTCCTGTGGCTGCTCCTGGAGTGAGGGGACTGCCCCATGAGACTGGAGTAATGGGAAAGCCCCCAAAACTCCCCAAAACTGGAGGAAGAAACATGCTAGTATTTGTTTCTTTGCGTTATCAGTAATGATTGTGTAGATGTTATCTGGATAGTAGTAGAATTTGTATTGCTGTCTTACAGCTGTGTTATCTCCTTGGTGTCAACACAGGTCACTTGAGTAACACAGCAAGATGGAATTGAAAGCTCCGTCCAAGGGTACTTGGGAAATGGAGGCCTTTTTCACATTACAGTTTTAAAACTAAGTGTGTTTGAAACTCAGCACGTTCTCTTGTCTTGCTTCTTGCTTTGCTGGCTTTGCCTCTGTGCTTTGGAACAGTATTCCCAGCCTCAGGGTTTCTTTCTGCTCACAGTTTTGTTTTCCCTTTGTTGACTCCATAACTGAAGTGAATTTTTGCCATGGATTTATATGGTGTCAGGGCAGTAAGTCAGGTTTCCTGAGTTGTGAATAGCGTAACTTTTGCTTTCTGCAACAGAGCTGCAAAATCAGGCAGTTCATTATTCAGAGAAACAAGCTGGGCCTGAAGAAATCTTTGAAGGGAGAATACCAGTGTTAAGTGGTACTTGTTTCTGTTTGAGTACTGTGTCCTTTTTGCTATTTTTAAAACAAAGTTAATATCCCCAAGTCCAGAAATAGTGAAAATAAGTATTGAAGGGATCGAGATAATCTAAGCTTTTTATTCTTGGATCAAAATCTAGGCAAGAAAATGTTACTGTTTTATGAGAGAGAATGAGAACTGTTTCTTTCTGTTCAAGAAATAGTCCTTTTTATGGTACATGGTTGCAGCCAGGTTTTAGGCAGAGGAAGCCTTGTGTTCAGTTCAGAACAGAAGATAAAAACGTTAAAAAGGAACTCCAAATTATCTGCAAGTACGGAAGCAAGACTTACAATGTAAGACTTACAACTTTAACAAGTACACTTTCTTTAAGAAATTATTTTCATATATATGTGTCTGTATGTGTACTATTGTACATATGGATTGCTGTCATTCCAAGGAGGTACACTGTGAGGAAGACTGCAGTGCAAGAACATTATGCAAGAACATTAGGCTTAATAGCTGAGTGTTCAAACCTACCACCACCTTTTACTCTTAGCTCTTATGAGTCAGCATTTGTCAAGCATTTACAGCTATAAAACTTGGAGACAGTAGAAGCAAATCTACTCCCAAGCAACTGGTATGGGGAGGGTAAGATTAGCTTTTTGAACTCTGACCTTGGTGTCCCTTATGAATTGACATTTTCAGAGAGGGAAAAAAAAAAAGAAATTTGGGTAATGGAAAGATTTAGTTTCCACTTCTGCTTGTGTATATGAAGAGGGTGAATATGCTTATTTTGTGAATTTGAATTACAATAAAAAACATGACAAAATGTCTATCTTGAATCTCTTTCTGAAATGCTTTGTTCAGAATGTCTGTGGTCTTCACCCGAGTATGTTGAGTAATAGCAGCACATGGCATAGATGGTCTTTTGGGATCAGATTTGGCAGGATTGAGAGACTGTGGATTATCCAAAGTGCTTTCTATGCCAACATCTCATGAATAAGACATGAATGCATTTGTGACATAGTCAAGGACAGGTAAAACAGGAATGTAATGATATAAATACTGTGTGCTTGTCTTTTATTTTTTTTTCTCTCTTTTCCCTTTTGCTCAGCCTGGAAAAGTATCCTTTGATAAAGGAATTTTCCTTTGTAGGCCTCTCATATTGATTAAATGAAGATATATAGATGGATTGAATATTTGGGGGGCTCTGCTTGAGCGTCATGCATATTTATGAAGACAGAGTTGAAAGATGGAATGAGTATTTCAAAATAATATTAAAAGAGCACTGTTATGTTCTGTCAGAGGTGAATGTCAGTTTAATTAGAAACAGTTCTATGTGACCTGCATTTTTCTACTGCTTGTTCCTCTTTCTCCCTTCTGGAGTACTTTCTAGTTTGAGCTTTGGGAGAACCCAATGCCAAACTCTATCTGAAATGATTAGACACCAAAGAAAATGTAGTTGCATTTCCTCTCATGGCCCTTTTGTTAGCCTTAAAAAAGCATGTTGATATTCTGAACGCTCTTTAAGCGATGACAATGGCTACCACTTTTTTGTTAGGTCTTTGTTGCCAGATAGCCACAACACAACCAACTTTGCTGAAAATTGAAAGATGCTCTTAGTTTAATCTTCTAGAAATCATGAATATATTTTAGAAAGCCTTTCATTGTCAGGCCAAGTAGTGTGTGTGTATGTACAGAATTTACATTGCTTTACAGTGATTACAGAGAGAAGATCAAGCCAGCCAACTTTAGACATGCAGAGCTGGGTGGTGTGATGCTACTCCTAACTGTCCCAAACCAAATAAGCACTTTTGAGAATCCCAAGTCATTATCACTTTATAGAAACAACAAGTTACCTTTTAATTGCATAGTGCCTTCTAAGAGTTTCTGTGTAAGCCTGTCTACAGGAGCAAGGATGGCGCTGGTTTTAGCTGACGCAGTTGGGATCGTCTTTGCTGAGAAACTGCATGCTGAGAGAGTGATGCATGGGATCAGCAAGGAAGCTGTTGGAGCAGGGAAGCAGCTGTAGAAACAGTAAGGCAGTCCAGAAAGGAGGACTGGCGGGTTGCAATTCAACGGCAGAAATACTTGAGAATTTAGGGCTATGAGGTCCTCAATATGAGCACAAAGTTTGTCCTAGCAAGCTTTGTATTAAATGCTTATTCCTCCAAAGAGGAACTGAGGGTCTTTCTGGCTCCCATTTTGTGCTGCGAGGCCTTGAAAGCTCATTCTTGCTACCTGGTTGTTATATGGCTATCTTCACATGCGCTTTTAGCTTATGGCAATATATGATAATTCAGTTTATCATGAACCTCAGTTGCCTAATTAATCTTCCCACACAGTGGAGAGGGGCTAAGGGGTGCATGTGCGCACTTAGAATAGCTAACTTGAGGGGAACAGCTTGTTAGGGCTCAGTGACTTAAAAGGCATTTGATTATAATACAGTGTCACATGTAACTTCAGAGCCTGAAGGTTAATGGTCATACTTGTTGGCTAGAGCTCAGAGCTGTAGATACTTCCTGTAATCTCCTTTATGTTTCTCCCGAGGGTACACATGTTAGCAGAAGGTTGCTGCAGTCGGTTGCCCTCGTGGTATTGGGTGGCTGAACATGACTTTTATGAGTTTAGGGTTTCTTTTCATGAATAATTAGAAGGGACAAAGTTATGTTCTGTGGGTTTATACACCCCTGAATTTACAGTGGTCAGTTAGCCTTGTAGTGCTGCTGAGAGATTGAGTAGAATCGGAGATTAAGTGAATGGCAGACACTTACCTGTGAGTTAATAGCAAAACCAGATTTAAAATCATTCAGTTTGCAAGTTGGCACTACAGCAGCTAGGCTACTGTCTTTTCCTCTGCAAAAAAACAGAAATGCTAAAGAGGAGCCATAGAAGAAAAAATAGTTGTCACTGTAGCTCTTGTGAAAATGGTAATATTTCAGGGTTCATAAACATTTTCAGGGCATTTGGAAACATAGAACTCCTGCAGCAGGGCAAAATCTTACAGCATCGTGGTGCCCGACCTGGAAGCTGAGAGAACTGCCGGTTTATGGGCAGTTAACTTCTATGGCGTTTTTTGCAAATGATGTTTTTTCCCCCTTTACCAACTTTACCAACTGCAACCCAGTCATGGGCTGGGAAAGGACAGGAGGC
>JAVCKT010012123.1:0-18315 GCA_032273925.1 Rhynchotus rufescens | reverse complement strand
ACGTGGTGAGTGGTACAGGGAAACATGTAATTCAAAATCTTCTGATAATGATATTAGATTTAGATAGGAAAAGTTTGAGATGTGAGGAAGAAATACAATATTTATACTGACCAATACAATGTCTCATATACAAAATCTTAAAAGTTCTCAGCAGCAAGAAATCTTTATGAAGTCTTAAGTCTTCTTAGGACACTTAAGTCTTTTTGTTATTTTTAGCCATTTATAAACATGGACTTGGGATTCTAAATTTAGGTCCCCACTTGAAGAGAAAATTCCTTATTCAAGCAGTTATAAAAACACATTCACATAAGAAGCTCAGGAAAAAAAAAAATCCACACTGGAAGCAGAGAACAGAGGATGGCCTTTCCATGCCTTTGAGTTCTGCAGTCTTTACTTGTGGCTAAGAGCAAATACTATTGAAGTAAATAGGAATATAGAATCTGTTGTTGACACTAAGGTCTTGGAACAAAGATTTCAGACAGAACTAGATTCAGCTAAGAATCAGTGAAGTGATGGCGACACTAGAAGCCACCAGAAACAAATTCTGGAAACAAAGAAGCTTTGGCTCTGTCTAGACTGTCTGAAGTCAGTAACTATCATAAGCCCTTTCCATGATCAAACCCTTGGTGAAAGCTTCCAGCATGAGCTGGAAGTTCTCTATTTGACTCTGCTTTTGCACTGATGAGAGATATGGCCATTTTAAGCTCAGCTCTAACAATTTGCAGTCAACATCCAAAAGCTCTCCATACTTAAAATTGTACTGATAAAAGGCTAGGTAAAATCTAAGTTACTGTACCTGTGTGATTTTTTTTTTGTTTAAATTAGATAACTCAGGTAATTCAACACAAGGTAAGAGCAAAAAGTATTTCATGTATGCCTGCCCATGCTTTATGAAGGTATTTGTGTGTGCTCTTCTATTTAGAGCCAACTAGAGGTATATGTTCTTTCAGGAACTGAGACGTATGTTTTTAATGACATGAAATCAGAGGCTTCTTCCTATCTGAAATAGCACCTCTGCCTTCCTCTGAGCATTAAACAGTAAAGGACTTTGATCTCAGCTACCCGTCATTTTGGTTGTGGAGTTGCAAAATGAAAACCCACATGACAAGGCTATGCCAAACAAATTAACAAACAGCTTTGCCCGTCTCTGCTGAACCCCCAGCTTGTTAATACTAGAGAGAGACTTACAGCAGCTTAAGTTCTACTGAAAGTTAATATATCTGAAATCAAATAGGATAATGTGATCCTGGTCTAATCTCAGGAACTCTTCTTTGATTTTTTTGGTGCAACTGAACTTTATAGGAACATGCAAGAGCAAGAAGGTGTGGGAAATATCTGAGAGCATTTTCCAAAAGGAGAATCAGATATAAAGATCTGGAATTCTTTCTACAGTATAAGTATATAAGTAGAATATAGAGTAAACATAATAGAGACAGCAAAGTCAATCATGGAGGTCAAGCTCTTAGAAGTCATGTGTTGTATGGATCTCCCTCTGAATTTGCCTCTTTTGAAGTTCCCTCTGCGGTATCAAAATAGTGACTGACGTGATCCGCTCCTGGTGACACAGTTTGATGCACAACCTAGGCTGAGACATTTCAGTCACAATATATGCTGAGTGTGTCAAGTATCTAGCAGGTAGTAGCTATTCAGGCCTATTCAGACTCAAGAAGAAAAGACCAAGGGAGGATCTTATCAATATGTATAAATATCTGAAGGGAAGGTATAAAGAAGATGGAGTCGGATGCTTTTCACTGGTGCCCAGTGAAAGGATGGGAGGCAATGGGCACAAACTGAAATACAGGAAGTTCCATCTGAACATGAGGAAAAAATCTTTACTGTTAAGGTGACGGAGCACTCAAACAGATTGTCCAGAGAGGCTGCAGAATCTCCTTCCTTGGGTATGCCCAAAAGCCTGTCAGATGTGATCCTGCGCAACATGCTGTAGGTGACCCTTAAGCAGGAGAATTGGACTAGATGATCTCTATTGGTTCTTTCCAACCTCAACCATTTTATGATGCTGTGTGATTCTGTGATTCCATATATATGAGCTGAAAAGTGAGCTGAAGTCTTCCACATGGTGAGCTCCATGGCACCAGGGCTTTCTATCCTATTTGTTGTCCATCTATCAACAGACTGTCTGATGGGATACATCTCAGCTCACATCACACAGATAGACAACCCCCACAGCAGCAAGACACCCTTCTATATGAAATATGGAGAGTACTATACTTAAATCAGCTCTTTCAAGACTTATGTGAATGGGCCTTCTTTAAATGTCTATACAAAGATAAGAAGAGTCATGCTCTACAAGTCGCTGTTTCTCCCCAAGAACTATTTGAGAGTGACGAGCTCAGATAAAGTTATCTGTGTTTCAAACAAATCATATATTTTGGGCTTTTTTTTTTTTCGCAAGATCTAATTTGAGGAATGGGCTGTCATGGGCTTGCCTTCAATGACCTCTTCTCATTCCCTTCTCTTCCTACTTCTCTTTAGCTGACACTGCATCTCATGCTGGCACAAGACAGAAAAATGCATTTTTTTTTATTCTGTTTTTTGTTGTTATTTTTTTGATTGAATTAGATTACAGCCAGATCAATTCACAGATCTGAATTACCATGCAGGGGATTAAAGGACCCTTCCAGTAACTCTTTCCAACACCTTTTTCAAGAGCTAGGCCAGATTAAAGCAATGACTTAACCACAGCATTAAACAGGCAGCTTTTACTCAGGCAAATTTTCCACTCTCAAAGAACCATTAATGTTAATGGAAGAAAATCCTATTCTCAAAGGACTCTAGATGTATGGTGACAGGCCAGTGCAATTATTTACAACAGTTATCCCTGAGTCTGCTTCAAATTTAAAAAAAAAAAGATCAACTGCATCCTGATTTAGAATTAAAGGGCCCAACTCTGTTGCCTGCATACCTGATTTATGCCATTCTGGTACCAGGAAATATATGTCCCCCAGAAGATCTTGATGGAAAAATGAACCAGACCTAGAAACATCTTGGTCACATGTTATGAACTATCTGAGAGCCAGTCTTGAAAAGGCTCCCAGCCCACTGAATGCAAAGGACAAAAGAAATGGGAATGTGGCTTTTCCTTATACCTCAAGTTCTGGGCCATCCCTGCCGAGTTGTATGTAATCTCAGGGCAAAACTGTGTCATGGGACAGGAGGCTGTTTATGCCTGAGGACCATAGGCACTGAGCTCAAACAAGAGGAGACTCCCCCACAACAGAGGCAGCTTTTTTGTGGAAACAGCAAAACAAAAAGGAATGCTGGGACAGGCTGCCCCCTTGATCAGAGGAGCGAAGGGTGTTGTTCCAAGCGATCCACCTGTGTGCTCATATCTGCCTCATTTGCATGTGTTTGTTTAAGCTTTTTAATTAGCAGAGGGCCAGATCCTGATTGCATACACACGCAGGCACAGCTTGATTGATCCCCACGCTGGCCCATATTGCTGACCTTACTAACCATCTACCAACACCTTCCATTCAGCGGAGAGACACAAGACACGTATCAGGCACATCAGAGAGAGCAGGGAGGGAGAGCACCAGGAGTGGTTGACGGAGGAGATAACAACAGCTCTCCTCAGTCTCTCTGCACCTCTGCGGGATGGGATGGGATGGGACAGGGCTGGGCATGACCCGGCAAGCCCTGCTGATTTGCTTCATCCCACAGATTACCCAGCAGCCCCACATAGGTGCAGTCCCACTGGTGATCACATGGTATCACCCCAGCATAAATGCACTTAAATTGCTCAAGAGGCATGTGCAGCCCAAGAGCCCCCATGGGGATAAACTATCTCGCTTTCCCATGCAGGGAGATCAGAATCAGGCTCCGTATTGGGTTAGGGAGCGGCAATAGTTTTTCCATAATTAACTCTGAAACCGGGTTCTCATTAGAACGTGCTTTTCATAAACACCCTTCCCTCCACGCATGCCTAATTTCCTACTACTCATCAGGGAGGTTAATAGGGACTGAAGTCAGTAGTAAAGATCTCATGGGCTCCACTAAGGCAGATTTACGCCCACATAAGAAAGGGCAGTGAACTGGGCGCATCTCTTTATCTGAACTTTTTTTTTTTTCCTAGATATATGCGCAGCACCTCACAGAGCGAGGATCAAGTTGGACTGCTGCTACTAATGAATGTTAAATACCTGTCATCGTGACACTCTGAAAGGGCAGGATATTACATCGGCTTCCACTTTGTGTGAAATGTTTTCTCAGTGTCAGCTCTATTCAAAACCATTGTCACATCTATTAGAGATTTTTTTATTTTTTATTGTCGTTCACTGCTGTTGTTCCCTAGGAATATGCATAAGCCATTGTTTATTCTCAGCACGCCACCTCTTCAATGCAATAAACGTGGCCATGTTTCTTGCCTCCTTGTATAGAGCAGACACATTTTCACATGCCAGGATCCGTCCCAGCCCATCTTGCTCTGTCTATGGGAGTTATAGAGCTACTATCTACTCCATGCGAGTAGATGCAGCTACGATGCAGGTGGGAGAAAAAGGAGTGTGAGACAGGATGGGAATATTCTCTGCCGAAATAGCTCCAGCTCCAGTTATTCTTAAAGTGTACTTGGTTTGAGGACCTCCTTACAATATGGAGATGCCCTGATGAATAGAGAAGTATCACCAAGACCATATTTCTTAGACCTTCAAGTTCTTCTTCCAAGCATCTTAGCTTGTGATAGCAGAAGAGAGGAGGAGCCTGCCTCTCTGTGGTCTCCTGCTACTTACCTTCACTCGCTGAGGTGGGAGCACCCAGGGGCTGGGGCTGCCAGACAACTCCATCTACAATCACCCTGGCTTCTGAGAAGCCTTCCTCCTGATCCACCTCCGCGCGTCTCCTCCTCGGCCCCCTTCTCCCCAGCTGCCTCCCCTCCCGTTGGCCTGCAAACCAACCACAAAAATGCAAGGAGGAAAGTTTCTGTGCCTAGGTGGTGATGAACAACACAGCCAAGTGATTGTCTGGCTGTGGAGGGTGAAAATTTAATTGGAGAGAGGCTTGGTGATTCCTCCTGCCAAAGGAGTGAAAGGCAAAATTCAGCACAGCGAATTCAGAGGATCTCATCTGCAGGCACCGATTGCAGAGGAGAGCGCAGGTCTAACTTGGGACATGACAAGAATGAAAGAGTACACTCAGCTTTGGGAACTGGCCATCACCACAGCCCAGCCTCTACACCTGACTACAGAGGAAGGCAATGTTTACACCAGAGTGATTTACACCTCTGGGGCAGTTGAGGAAGTTGAAGAGTGATGAAGTGACATGCCTGAGGCCTTGTAGAGAACAGATGGTGGTGTCCAGCTGGCCTCACCATCAGCATCACCACCACCTCCTAGACAGCCTGTTGAGGTATCCTCATGGACCATCACCTTCTATATGGCCCACTGCGGTATCACCTTGGGAACTGTTTCCACTGGCCTCAGGGGCTTCTCCATCCAAAACTCCCGGGCCAGGCTTTTATATCTAAGCAGGCGCATTCTCCTTTGAAACCCCACTGCTAGGTAGCAGAGAAGCTCCTCTCTCTGAAATAGATGAACCAAGAGACAGGGCTTGCTCCAGGTATGCACTGCCTGAAACTGATTCAGTCAGGAGGAATGGCAGTTTTCTTTCACACATGTGAGGAAATGATTGTGGTGTTTATTTTTTTTTATGATAATGTTTGGTTGGCTAAAAGCAGCAAACTTTTTTCTCTCTTTCTTTTTTTTTTTTTTTTTTTTTTTTTTGACTGAGCAAATAAGGTGGTTCATTAGCTATGCTTCACAGGTCAGCCCAGAATCTGTTTTTTAAAGAAGTGGTGGACCTGAGAACCAGTCCAAGCATGTATGAGATGATCCCTTTGGACCAAGAATTGCCCAACTGAAGAGTGGCCCTGACAGCCAGCTGTCTGCCACCCACCGCCAGCTCCCTCCTGCCTTGGCACCAACACCTGCAGTGAAATGCCACAATTTCCAGCCAACGTTGTACCTGAGGGGCCATGCAACCAGTCAGGGCAAGTTAGAGCATCCCCAAGGCTGTTCAACGGCATGTTTGCTGAACCCCATGTGTACTCTGCAGCACAGGCAGCAGAGAAGGCAGAAGAGGGGCTTAAAAGCATCCCTGTAGCAGAATAACTCTGGATCATGATACCACTGCGCTTGTGCATATTTGTGTGCGTTTGAACATATCAATGTGAAATAGAGTGAATATATGTGAATGAGTTTAGAGTCAACATTACAGCTTCGGGGGAGTCAATCCAACATTGTTACTCATCTAATTCCAAAGAGTAGTTATTCCTTTTAGTCAAAGTTTTATTTTTATTTCAAATGTGATGTGGTTACAAACTCATTCCCTTGTATAATTTTGCTTTCCAAGTTAATTACAAGATGTTCTAATTAATTATATTTAATGATTAACGTACAAACTCACAAGGAATGAACATAGCTTAGAGAACATTTGCTCTCAAAAGATATGTCTAGACTAGTTTGGTTTATCAGGAAAAGGTTGAAAAATTAAAATGAGACAGAGCCAGAGAGAGAGAGAGCAAAAATACACAGTGGAGCTGTGTAAGAAAAAATAACAATAAAAAAGAAACCCAATTATGTCCAAACAAGAGCATATTTTTCTTTGGAGTTCAAACACCACCTTTAACCATCTCCCCACCCAGGATCTGATTACTTTTAATGGGACTCTGCTTGTGATTTAAGTTGTTGTTCATTTGTAGCGTAATTAAGCTGAGTTGAGTTGGTGTCTATTACATCATGGTTTATATTATGAATTCACAGTGCAATTATGTGCGTGTGTACAGGGGTAAGTGAGCAGAAAAAGGACCTTCTAGTGAAGATCATGACTGATTACTCCAGCAGACAGAGTTCAGCTGAGCTCCGTCACTAATTTCTCCAACAACCTCAGCAGTGTCCTTCTAGCTCCCTGATGGCTCCAACTATCATCTTATGAAGGTGTTTTGCCACCGCAGGCATGAAGACACACGACAACACTAAACCAGCTTGGAGAAGGCAGCAGCATGGATGTCCAATTATGCGTCTGCAGGAGCATGATGCCCCTGAGACACCAGCATCCCAAAGCTGTGAGGTTGATGCTTCACGCCTGGGGCTAAAATCATTGCTGGTACCTAGGTAGTAGTTATTGAGCAGTGAAATATCTAGCCCAGTGGGACCAGGACTTCAAGCAGTGCTTCTATGGCCAGAGGAATCAGTTAGGAATAATAGCAAGAAGCATTATGAGAGCACATTTATACATATAACACTTCTTATAATAGGCGTGCATCATACATGCATACAGAATGTACACCTTTATGCATGTAAAAAATTCAAAACTCATATAGACAGAAATTGGAATGGATCAAACCAAAATATTTTCAAAGTCAGTCAAAATCAAGAGTTGATTTTCTCTTTTTATTTTTCCTTTCTGCAGCTATTTTCTCAATTTCAGGAAATTATCAATGGGCTAAGAAACTACCCTAAATGTCAGTGCAATCTTTGCCAAAAGACCTCAACAACCATTTTCAGGAAGCACATTCAGAGCGTCAAGTCGGGGACATGTGGATGCTCTACTGGGTTCAGTGCTTGCGGTGTCATATTGCTTGAAGATCTGGCTGGGGACGAGGACACCACTCCGCTAGGTGCGGCACAGACACAGACGCTATTGTTCCATCCAGACAGCTAAATGTCTGTGGCAAAGGACACAGATATGCCAGCTTCCATGTTGTGTTATGAGAACAGGCCAGAGTCATCTCCAGAGATTTACTTGCACCAGCACAAATGCTGAAGTCTGATTTCTGCAGAGACTGCACTGGAGCCCACTGGAGGGAGAAAATTTATCTTTTTGTCAAGTTGTAACAGTGACATTCAACGCTTTTGATAACAAGCTGAAAAAAGACATCAGAACAACTTTTTCTAACTGAAAACTTTTCTTCTGTGTTTGGGGTTGTTTTATTTTTCCTGTTAAATAGCCTTCACTCGCTGCTTGGATTTTTCCTTCTCAAGAATTTCATATCACTGGAAGATCTGAGAAGTGACCCCAAGTGTATTAGGAGGGGTCAGGAGAGTAGGGGCAACAGAAAAGATCAGTGAGGAAACTGAACTCTCCTGGGTATTCAAGAAACGAAGCAGCCCTGTAGTAAGGAACGAGTTAACATTTGCGCAAAGCAAGCATCTCTTCTAACCTCGTTCCTCCTTCAGCCCTCGGATCCCAGCGTGAAGCACCCGCATCCCTACTTAGCATCGAGAACTACATTCCTGAACGCGTTTAACTCTTCGGATAAACAAAACGTGCATAGGGCTGTTTTCTGGCCCAGAGGCCAACTGGCATGGGACAAGTCACGGCCGTGCTGAGGAGATGCTTTGCTTTCCAAAACCAGGGGGCTGCATCTGAACCGCCTGCGGCGATGCTCCTTGGCCCGGGCTGGCCCTGGCTGGCACCCAGGCATTGTCTGGGAGAGCATTTGCTGCAACAGGACAAAACCATCGCCAGGGACCACGGGCGGTGTTGGATGGGGTGGGAGAACCTCTGCCAGTACCTGGGCTGCAGCCCTGGCCTTGTTTGGTTTATCAACACAGCTATAGCTTTAGGTGCTCAAGACTGACTGTTTAGGGGCTTAATTCCCATGGATTTCCCTGTGCGATGCATGTAGGCACTTAAGCACAGATTCTGTTCACAGTCTTGAGGTCCTCATGGACCTGCCTAAGCTAACCAATAGAGAACACCTAGGAGAAAAGAGAAAAAGGGCAAGTTTCGAATCCTATCTTTCTCTAGGTTGTACTGTATTCTGAGCTGCAGAAGGATGTCTCCCTTCCTGAAAGATTCATCCCCTGACCTCTCTCCTGGAGCACGGCAAAGGTTTTTCTCTCAAAAAGCTGAGGAAAGAGCATGCGTCCTTCCTCCTTTTCTTGTATCCCTCCTCTGAAGGCCCTTCCAGAAGATATGTAACCACAGGATAAGATCCGTTCTCCAATTGAAAGGATTTGAAGCAACCTTCAAGGAGAGTGCATGAAAAAGGATGAGAGGAGGGAGATCTAGATGCTAAAGGAAGAAGAGGACAAGAAGGTGCAAGAAACTGATGAGTGACGCTAGCTAGAAGGGGCTGTTGTTAATTGACTGGCAACTTTTTAGAAGGGATTGTTTTTGACTAGCAATTTTTTATAACTAAGGAATTGGGAGCAGGAGGGAGAAGAATAAAAAGAAATTAAGATTGGAAGACAATCTAAAATACTACATTAAGACAAAACTTTGCTTTATTGCTAATCCCACTGAAGTCTCTAACTTGGTGTTGTCTCAGCAGAACATACTCTGTGAGCAACTTGGGAAGCAATTTGAGTGTTTCTGAAGTGCTTTGTCTTTCATTGGCTCATCCAGTATTAAATCATCTGGCAATGAAGAAAAGTGTTTAAAGTTAACTTCCATACACAACAAACTCCTCTGGAAAACTCTTGTCATTCAGCCCAGTCTATCCAAAGTCTGGTAGTATTGATTAGACTGGGGTTGAGTTTGAATTTTTTAATGTGTTTTCTTTCTTTTCCTGGAAATTAAAAAAAAAAAAAAAAAAAAGGTAATTAAGAGTATCGCTAACTTCTGCAGACTTAGCTGCTTGCTGGGAAACTTAGAAGGCAGATGCTTGAGCTCAGGAAGAGCAAGTTGACACAGAGCTTCTGACACACGAGTCTGGCATTCGTGCAGAATAAAACTGTGATTTCAGCTCTCTCAGGACTCTGGAGACTACGAGCCTTTTGCAGGTGACCCAAGGCCATCTGCTAGTCAAGAGCTTTGCAATTAGACTAAACCTAAAGTAGCTCTGTGTCCCAGCCTTGTGTGTGTGGTCCCACATGTCTCCGACTCCAGGTATGGGTTTTTTGTGTCCTTGTTACACTTTGCTCTGCTCTCGAGAATCCACAGAGACACTAAACCTTTCCCAAGAGCCCTGCTCCCGTGTTCTTCCCTGCACACACACCCAGTGCTTAGCAAACCCAGGAGCTCCTCGTCTGCAATTTGATGTGTCCTCCCAAGGAGTCAGCCCAGCTCCTCCACACCTCCACCTTGTCCGGTACAACCCTGTAGGTTGACTGCCACTTGCTCTCAGCTCCTTCCATCCCCTTCCACCCAGGTCACCCCTGCTGCATTCCCTTGTTTGCAGCCTGACACCCTGTTCTCACTGGCTGTGCTGACAGTCCTGCTCATCTCTTCCTACCCGCAGGCTTGGGAAGCTGAAACACCCCCATCAGGTAACACACCTAGTTAACTGTGTAATGCTGTACCTATGGGGCAATTCCATCCCAGCACCTGCAGGGAACCTGATTACACCCTAAAACATGATATTTCAATTCCATTATCTGATCGGGCATTAGCAACGAGCACCACTAATGAGTATATTAGTCAGTTCCTTTATTAAACTAGCGGCAGCATTTGATGCAATGACCTCCTGATGTAGCTCTTTGATGCCATGTGATTTGATTTTTATTTCTTCTTTTCTTTTTTTCTTTTTTTTAATTGAGAAAGATACAGCAAGGCAAGTGGAAAAAATGGTGAGGAACTGAATTAGCACATTGGCAGTGCAGGCAAATACATGTTCAGCAGGGAGAATGAGCTATATTGGAGCTGCAGAAAAGGCAAGTGGTGAGATCTAGCTAGCTAGCTAATATTTGAATATACCTATTCATTATTCCTGCTATTATTATTATGAATTCGTTGTTGTTGTTATTCTATTACAGAGCCAGACCTGCGGACTGGTTTTACCATCTATAACCTGGCGATCTTTCACCCTTAGCAATTGTTTGGCCATGTTACCACAGAGCTCATTGTGCAAGATGCTGTACAACTACAGAACAAAAAGGGGATGCCAGCCTCAGGGCATTGCCAGCGTGTCACATGAGTGACAACACATAGATATGGCATGAAACAGGGACAAGACCTATGGCTGACTCTAGAGAGAAGGTTTAGAGCATAGCCTTGCACTTGGCCAGCCACTGATTCCATGAGGAGAGCAGTGCATGCAGGTCCTTATGTCCTGGCGAAACTCCAGGATGGGCAACAGCATAGTCCTTCCTACCAAAATCATCATTATAGAGAACTTTTTGCACTTCTCCATCCAGAATACTCTTCTGGTGTGGTCACAGCCCCAGCTGACTCCTGGAGCCTGTTCCAAAAGTGACTTTTTTTTTCCAAAGTTTATCTCAGGTCCAGTTTCCCAATAGTTAATCATGGCGATATTCAGGGCTCCTTCAGTTAACTACTGCAGGTATCAAGCTAGTCCGTACTGAAGCATTGGGTGCTTTGCACAGGGTTGCGTAAGAAGCCTTGCAGTAGCCATAGATCATTTGTGGCAGCACTCTGGCACGCTGACCTGTGAAACACCATCGTACGATCCACCAGGCTTTGGGACGGTTCCTTCAGGTTGCTGACCATGAGATACTGAACACACAGGAGTAATTCTGCTAACAGAACTACTTTTTTGATCATTTTCCAATAGCAGACTAAGCAGCAGCAATGTAGGCTGGAAACATTAAAAATAATAGTAATACTAGTGAGATGGTAGGTATGGGAAGACCCAAACTACCTACTTACTGTATGTCCCTGCACCCTACATTTTAAAACACTACTGCCATTTTGCCAAATATAGAGGTTAAACATAGTAGCCATGTGCCTCTGAACTGTTGTCCTTCCTTCTATCACTGTTGAACCCCGTGCTTTCTCCTACCATGGAGGACAGTTCTGACCTGGCCCTACCAACAGTCACCCCATCAGGATATTCTTCTAAATCCAGGGGATTGTTTCAGACTTCTTTTCAGGGTAAAGACAATCACTCAAAACTCTTGGAAATTATCCCTCTTCTTGTCATCACATTTTGGGGTCTGGTGAACATACTGATGGACAGAGCAAGTAAAACCTTCTGGCTCTGTTTAGAGGCTGAAGAAATAGGAAAATTGCCCCTCAGAGTCCCTACCACAGTTAGGAGTTGAAATCTGCCTAAATTACTATATAACCCTCGGGCAGTGCTACAGTGGTAAAGAGCCTGCAACTCCCCTTGATGATCAAGACTAGTGAGGAGACATCTCACCAGCCATTTCACCCTTGAAATGTGCATTTTTGAGAGATCTCTATAGAAAAGCAGACAAGACCCAGGGCTCTCCCCACTACCAATTTGCTTGAGACAGGTACTGACCAATGTAGCTTAGCAAAATTGGCCTCTTTTATTTTGTTAGAAGCCCCCGTGCTGCAAAACGCCGACTCAAGCCATGCGTTCACACATCCCCGACCACCCTCCAAAGTCTGAGGAAAGCTGAACCCAGCACATCCGGACCTGTAATGGGCCTGGTTCCCTCTGTCTACCCAGTTAACATCCTACTGCTGCCTACTTAATTATAATCCTTTTATTTTATCTAACCCCAGTTGTAACAGTTAGTGAGTCACTGGGCTCCATAACAAGACGATCAAGACATATTTCATATTACACTGCAGTTTTCATTCCAGGGCGTGGGCTGAAGGCGTTGTTTATTTATTTTAATTTGGTTCGGTTTGGGGTTTTCTCACATGTGATGGAGTGCAGAGATTTAAGCAGGGGTAGAAGGGTGGAAGGGGTAAAAAACAAAAACAACTTGAATCCATCTGGATCAATTAAATCTTGTTGAAAAGTTTTCAACCCCAGGGTTGCCTGAGGTAGGTCTAATAGTCACACTCTTTGGCATTTAATGAAAATGCTAATGATTTCTCCTTTGGAATATATTTTCACTTCTAGTTTGAACAAGATGCATCTCTCTTCCAATCAATTCCACAAGCTCTTTTTTTTTCCCTCTCCCCGTTTTTGCGCGTGCCCCTTCAGGGCAAATTAAGAAATGATTGCCTCTATCCAAAAAGTAGCTGAAATGCACAGTCTTATGCTTCACGTCACATGGGTGGGGAAGAAAAACCTTTGCATGGGAGCAACAATCCCATCTGTGTCTGACTTGCGTAGGAAAAAATGGCGTCAAGCTGTTCTCACCCTGGTTCACCGGGGAAAGCTGCAGGCGCAGGTCTCTGCTGATGAAAATTCCTGTCAAGAGAATGGACCTGGCTTCGTATTTACAGCAGCTGAAGATCTGACTTACAACATACATTGATCTTGCTAGTAGGTTGTAATGAGCAGAATAAGAGTGAGAAAGAGAAAGAGAAAAATGAACACAAGATGAGACACATCTCCCTCATCTTTAACCTTCTGAAGGGCAGTAACTGAGATTGGTATTTCAGTTTAGCTGTATGCAGTGGAGGGAGATCAGCATGCTCACCCCATCCTGAGTTGGGTGTTGAACTTCTTGGTAGTTGAAGTAAGATGGCTGAAACAAATGCACCAGGTGGGAGAATTGCCACAAGTCAAACCGAGTTAGAATTTGCAAATTAAATTCAAACAAATCACAAAACTTTCCAAGTAAAGGATGCTAATACTGAACGCGAGCTTAGAGGCATAAACACTAATGGGAAAGGGGATGGGAGCAGAAAGAACCTCCCTGAAGTTGCTATCAGCTCAAGGGGAAAACAAACAATCTCCCTACAGAGGTCTGAGAAAAAAAGCGCAGAGAATCATCAGCTTTGCCTATACTATATTATATATGCCTATATATGTATACTAAACAAGACCAGGGCATGTGAACACCCTAAGTTATCCTAGGCACTGGCATAGTTCTGTCCTGTGCACCCGGCAGTCTCTCTGGTATGTTGAAGCATGGACCAGGAGATGCTATGTACATCTTCCCCAGTGCAAAGCACCAATGAAACCAATATTTGGAAGAGGAGTGTGATGGGGAGGGTGTCACGGGTAGAGTTTAGTTATGCCAAAGCCATACCACACCCCACTACTTCTCTTTGGATTCAGAAAAATAAGTCATGACAATTTTGCAAATATGAGAATGATCATTTTACTTACTTGTCTAAACGTAGACACAAAATCTGATGTTGAGCAGTTTTAGGACTTCCAGCACAGGTGTTCTATCATTGCAGAACAGCAAAAGGCAATTCTGTTCTTTAGAAGCAATAAAGAAAAAGAAGTTGATCCAGACAGCACAGTCTGACATCAGCAATAAACCAGCCTTTGGAGCATGTTCAGTACTAAAGAATAATTAAAGACATGGATGTAAATGAAAATTTCAATAAAATACGGCATATTTTCTAACAGAGATAGATCATTCTGAACTGACCTGATAGTTTCTTTGATAAGATCACTGATTTTCTAATGAAAGGAAATGCAGGAGATCTAATCTATCTGGACTTCAGAAAGGCATTTGTTACGGTGCCTCATGGGAAATTATTAAACTGTAGAGTATGGAGATGAAGAGAAACATTTGAGGATAGAAAAGGAGTGACTAAAGAGGAAATGACAACAGATAATGTTGAGAGAGAAAGTATTGGGCTGCAAGGAAGCTATGACTACAGTTATTCGATAATCATTGTGGGTCCTGATTTTATTTAATATTACTCCAGAATTCCCTGGCACAAAAAAGTAGGAGAGTGTTATTAAAATTTGCTCATAACACAAATTCAGGAAAAATGTCACTAGGACACAGGAGCATCAAGAAGTTATCATATAAGATGAATTGCATGTCCTCAAGACTTGGAGATTCAGAACTGAGGAGGTGACTCATCTCACTTAACTTCAGCGAAATTGAACATGTAGTCCCAGGTAGCTGGCTGAATTCCTTATATAGTCAAGGAAATGCATAAATAGATAAATCATCTTCATACCCATATCTTAGGGTATGATACCTATTTGCTGTCTGGTGTCTATAGAGGAATCATAGACCCTACAGTAGACACTGAGCCTGAAGATATTCAAGGTTCATGGGATGCACTAATATGACTTTTTGGAGCTTCTCAACTGAAAAATATCAGAAAGGTAGGATACACTGGTAAGCTGTCAGAAAAGAACACGACATGACTGTCAAAATGCCACTAACAAGATGTTTCAAATAGCAAGGGATATTTTGTCTTCATGTAAACAAAGCACATGGAGGACATCCTGCAAAGCACGAGAACAGTTCCAGAGCAGAGAATAATCCTAGTCTGTGTTTCAGGGAGGTGAACCCAGAGTAGAAAGCAAGAGCTACCAGGATGGGCAAGGAAATGCCTGAATCCATTTCAGGAGGAGACTAAATTGTTAGGTTTGTTTGTCTGAATAATGCAGAGATTAAGAGGGGATGGAGCTAATTTATCTAAATACAACAGGAGAGTAAATAGGGAGAAAAAAAAAAAAATTTAAACTTGAGGACAGCATTAGTACAACAAATACCATAAACTAAAATTAAATAAACACTGAAAAATACTCATGTAAACACTGAAAAGCAGAAGAAAGGGAGAAGGACCCAAGGAGCTTCCAGCTAGCAAAATCAGATCAAAAAGCAAGCAAAACAAATTCTTTCACCACAATCTTTGTTGAGCTCATGAAAGATACCAGAAGAAGAAAGGGAGAGGACTTGCAAACTCCAGAAGTTCCTCCCAGTTTCATGCGTCTGTAAGGGGCAGAGAACAAGCAAATGTCTGGTATGCTATACCAAAAAAGTATGCTTGTCATTTTAGCACCTGGTACTTCCTCTTTCTCTCTATCCCACTGCTGTTTCACTTGTAACAATACGCTAACTGAATAGCCCGTTGACAGATTTGCATGCCACAGTTCCCCCCCTTCTTTGTGGCATTTGTGTACATCTATGCCTGAAGAAATACAAAAAAAAAAGCCCCATCAACAACCAGCAGTAGAAACAAAACAAACACACACACACAGCACTTCCAAAATGGTTTTGAGTGCAAACAATAGAAGGAAGGGATAACTAGCAGTCTCAAGGCTCTCAGATGATCTGTGCAGCAAAGCAGGCACAGGAAAGGGGATTTTGAGAAACAAATAATACCTGTGCCTGAAACGGGAGCTTTGCTGTAAAGAGAAAAGAAACATATGCTCTTCAGCTGGAGTGGATTTCTTGTGTTGCTCAAAAGTGACTGGCTCATCTTCAGTGTAAAAGACCGGTGTTGTATTCACCGTTCTGTATCAGTTTCCTTTCCAAGTCCCCTGCTTGAGCCGGCAGGTTATACCGTTTCTGACAGACAGTGCAAACAGAAGACTAGGGTAACTCAAGTCTCTGACGCCACTAAGCAGACGTCCATCTGTTCCTCCTGGGGGCTTATATACCCTGTGGAGGTACGATGTGGCTGAGGAGGGCCAACATTAGCTCAAGGTTCTTCCTGGGATCCTTGATGTCCTGCTACTCCCTTGCTTGAACTGAGCCAGAAGTGAACTGCAAACTCATAGCACCATTCTCACCATGCCCAGAGAGTGCAGCTAGTCCTCCGAGAACATGCAGATGTGAGCAAGCCCAGAGATAAGCCTAATTATCAGTATTCAGGCAAAAAATGGGTCTTCTAGATATAGTTTAACACATTTTGGGTCCATCATCATTCTCCATGTTCTCATGTGGTCTTGTTTATGCTTAAGCAGCATTTTGAAACAGGCACTGCCAGGTTCTGCATCATGACGACTACAGAGCTGACTTTTTCATTATGTACCCATTCCTAACTGAAAAGAAGCATTTGCCCCAGGGAAAGAAAGGAGGTGAGCTAGTGTCTGAGCTGTTCTCTGTACCACCCTCTACCTCACATGGCTTCAGAGCCAACATACACAAAGTTTTCTTTGCTTTCAACCTACCTACATGAACATAGTCCCACTCCTAATCATTTGCTGCCTGCGGTTGTTTGCCCACTTCTCAGAACTACATTTGAGTTGTGTGTGGTCTTGGTCCAGTGAAGAAAAAATCTGCCAGCACCCAAGTCATTGTTTGACATAGATCTGGGTTCTCTCGGTGAACACGAACGTTTGTTTTCTAGATATCCTGAGACTCACAGGTGAAAGTTATGAGATTTCCATGGAACTAGCGCTGGGAATTATCCCAAAAACCTTACATTCAAACAGGATAACGTCAGTGGAATCTGGACCTCCTTTTGATCTTTATGGCATCAGTCCCTCTCTCTCCAACCTCGAAGCAAGGCAGATTGTGACTTGCTATTTTGGCATCCACAGGAACCCACATGTATATCAGGATAGATATTGAAGACTTCTTTGTTCCTTGAATGTCAACTGTAAGTGTGAGTCATTGTGGCTTCAGGAAGGAGGGAACCTCTCAGACAAGGTCTTTCTGGGAGTGAGATAGGAATTGATAAGTTATGCAGAAGATCTAGCTTTAAAACTACGAAGCCAGATTGTCAAGTCACTTGTCTTCCATTGATTTCTAAGTGCCTTATAAGATATAGTTGTAATTACCAGATCTGCAATTCACTTAAGAAGTGAAAAACTACTTTCAAGGGAATCTGCGTGCTTTGTTCCACCTTGTTACAATTTTGAATAAAACAGATACTCATATGTCTAAGCAGAGCTAGACAGAGCTCTACTAGAGCTAAAGAAGATCTCAAAGCTCTTTTATACTACTCATCTCATGCTACATGGTCCTTGCCTTCATGAGCAGTTCCATTGGCTTTGGTTGCACTTTCCTACAGTTTTGATTCTTAATTTTTCAATATAGCCCTCATTTTTTCTCTCTCTCTCATTAAGTAAATTCAATGGGATTTCTTACATGAGGGTGGAGTAACTTAACAATGAACAACTTGGCAAAATTGGGCTTTATGTAATTACTTGAGGATTTGGCCCAACATACTCGTACAACATGAGATGTATCTCATGATCTTTCACTTGCGTAACCCTCTTCCTCTTGTTGTTTATTGTCATCCTTTGCTGGGTTAGTTCCTTGGGGCAGAGACCTTTTATTTAATTAGTCTGGAAAGGGCCTGGCACACCTACAGAGCCATATTAATAATGAGAAACAGTATTAACCTACCCACAAGAAGATGTGAGCTTCCCTGTGAGATATGTGACAGGGTACGACCATGGTGATCATTCATGCTTTGAGCCGATAGGCTTCACCTGGGTTTGTCCTGAGTGGGAAACTTCATCATCATATGTCCCTGGAGGATTTTTCCTCTTATGTTCAGAGAAATATCATTATAATATATCACCAACTGATTAGATTTACCTAAAATAATAAGCTAATAAATGTTCTTCCAGTCTCTGGAACTCCCTTTCCAAGACATAGGAAGAAGGGAAAAACAGAAAATGGACAACAAAACTCATAGATCTTGTCAACAATAGATTTTTATCTCATTCTTGTTGATTTCTAATAGAATTGTGCCAAGACTGCTGCAGGACCTCCTCTATTATTCATTGAAGAAAGGAGAGGGAGAGGGAGAGGGAGAGGGAGAGGGAGAGGGAGAGGGAGAGGGAGAGGGAGAGGGAGAGGGAGAGGGAGA
>JAVCKT010012121.1:29668-38249 GCA_032273925.1 Rhynchotus rufescens | reverse complement strand
GTCCTATTTTCAATTATTATCTCCGCGCACTGCTCTCCTGCAGCCGGGTTTTACACCCTGACATTTATACTTAGTATATTGAGCAATGATTGTTACCTTGTTCCAGCATTTTTTGTGCAATGCTTTATGAGAGTGGAACGAAATGTATGACAGGAACCCCAGTAACCTGAGACCCTGGGTCAGTAATGTATTAAAACAAAACAAGACACACATGGCTCCGGCACAGCAAGAAATCGTGCAGGAATGGGGGCTCGGACAGGCTACGATAAAGAAGGCCTACCTAACAGCTGCAATTATAGCCTTCGTTATACGAGTCCATCCATTACTGCATAGGGCCTTGACAAATTACCATAAATGCCAAACGAGAGTAACGGTGAAGTAATTTAGCTTCCTGCTGGACATTTGGAAAGTTGGGACATCTAAATGTATCAGCAAACCCTGATTAATTAAGCCGTGCTGTTGCTGGTATAATGATTTTGAGTCTTTTTATAATGTAAAAAACTTCCTCCAACTGAACAACTGGAAAATGATGATTATAGTAGTTAGACAATAACATCATTGATTTGTATTCTTATTCAAAATATAACACCACGTCAATTTGTAAATCTCCCCAAATAAACAGTTGCTTGCGCAATCTTTTCCCGGTATTGATTTATAAATATTAAAATATATGACTCTACATTATCACTAGCACATACACAGAACATCTGCTCTGCTCGGTATGCAGGATGGAGCCTGATCAATAGGCGCTGCCTCCGACGGACTCTGCTCTCCCTGAAGACAGGCAGTAACACGACTCGCGCAGGACACATCTCCATCGCCTTAGAGTACGCTCAAGAAATGTCTTCTCAACCTTCTTAGAGACATTTTCCCCCATCCAAGTATTCAAAGTGGACATCTTGGCCCTCCCAGGAGGTCAAAGCCCTAGTCCCATTTTTCCGGCAGGGTGAGGTCGGCTCAGGCTGCTCGTGGAGGTGCAGGGGTGGAGTGAGAACAAGCAGCAGGACACGCGTCCTCCACCACCGGCGCTCAGGAACAGCAGGACAGCATCTATTGCACCTGGGCTGCTGAGGGCTTGAGCTCCAGTGTGTACTTCCCAAGGTCTTGCTTCATCATCATTCCCACCTCCCAGAGGAGAGGAACCCAGAGCGCTCACAGCCTTTCACAGCCTAGTTCACAAGAATCACACAACCACAGAATGGCTGAGGTTGGAAGAGACCCTAGAGATCACCCAGTGGAAGCCCTGCTTGGGCTCGGACACCTACAGCAGTGGTTGCTGCCCGTGTGTGCGCCCATCGCTCCTGAGTGCAAAGCTCCGGTGTCCCAACCAGGTTGCTCCAAAGAGGAGGACGCTACAGCTTGGGAAAACCATGGGATCTGCTCAACCTGGGCCCTACTCATCCGGACCCAGAAATGTGGGAAGGAACAGGCCTATAAGGCCTATTTGGAGGCTCACTTCAACAGCAGGGGCCAACCACTAGCACCAGCAGGTTCTTCCCTGGACACATCCAGGGCAGCATCCAAGGGCAGCAGCAGAGCAGAAGCAAGATGGTTAGGAGTCAAGGACCTTATCCGAGTGCCTGCTCACCAAGGAGACGAGGTGACACCAGGCAGCTTCAGTTCTGCCGATATGAACCAGCCAGTGGTCCCCATGTCACTCCAGCTCTCCTCAGCACGTCCTGCTGGGCGATGTCCTGCCTTCAAAACTGATGTACGGAGATGTCCCCTGGACCCGGGGCCCTTCTCCACGAGCTGAAGGGCTGATTCCCAGCCCCTTCCCCACGTCCTGCAGGGCAGTTCCCACAACCACAGGAAAAATCGCAGGGAAAAATAAGTCACGGCCTAACATTCAAATTCATGATTGACTTTTCCTTAATATCAATTCTCCGGAGTGTAAAACACCTCATTTTACTATCTCATGCTAATCCTATCGGTAGAACCACATTTTCAGAGGCCAGGCTGATTTGTTTAGGCTTCTCCACCTTTGACTATAAGTACAATTTATAGCAATCATCACTCAGCGCTTTTTTGGGGAAAAAAATGTTAAATAAAATTTCAAGAAATGTAAATTAAGTACTTTTTTCAAGTACTGATTTTGCCAGCTCTAGCTAACTCACACTCTCTAATGACAGCAGATACAAAGGGGCATAACGAAAAGCTGTCATTTGCAATCAGACACGGCACCTTTATCACGATTTGATGAATTTTTCAATTTCCGGACATGCGGTGGGGCCTGTGATCCCGCACGTCGGTCCCTACCGGGAGAACCCACCTCTCCCAGGGCGGAAGGGCCCCTGTTAGTCTGTCCATGCATGGGGCTGCCTGGAGCTTTTCTCATTTACGGCTCCTTGGGCCCCGACCCAACCAGCACAGGGGGCTAGGAGAGCGAAGAGCTCGAGGGGCCACGGACACCCCGCTCGCAGGGCTGGGGTCACTGCCACGTCACGACACACACCAGCACATGGGAGCAACGCTCGGTATTGACGCTCTTCTCCTTTCCACTAGAGATATGACCATTGCACGGGTTGGATTACCAATAGCAAATCGTTATTTTATCCGGTTTGGGGGTATTTTTGGATCAGTTGCTCCCCGTTTTATTTCCAAATAAATGCTAGTCTGTGGCCTGGATCAATCTGAAATTCTAGAGCTGGAACTAGGCATTTGTCCTGCTACTTGGAACAGAGTCCGCAGAGGAGCTCTGAGCCCGGCTCGGGACACGAGGCAGAGCTTTCCCCGCACAGGACGGTTTGCACACACCTTTTCCCGGATTCCTCCTTGCATCCTTGTTTTCCTCCTACGGAACAGTCACACCCCAACAAGGGTCCGCTCCGTTGGTTCCTCTGCATCTCTGCCCCAAGCTGCCGATGGTCCTGCCCGCGAAGCCGGGCAGAGGCGAGGCAGAGCCGCGACTGCCCGTGCATTTGGCAGAGCCACTTTTATTAATTAATTGAATATTCAAATGTTGTGCGGGGTTCGGGCTTGATTCCTACGCTGATTTCCACGGGATGATTTACATAGCAGCTGAGTATAAATTTAAAATAATTTGGGCTGAATGATCCTTACTAGAATAGATGGCCTCAAGAAAAGGATGGAAAATAAAAGTAGCTTTAGTCAGAATCTAAGCAATTTGCTGCCAAATACAAGCGGCATTTCCCCAGATTATAATTTACACTGTATTAACTGTCAAGAGTACTTTTGAGAAATATAGATAACAATTCAGATGCAATCGATAGGGAGTGACAGTTGATTTTAAAGCTTAATGCAAGACAAGAAAGAAATGACTGGGGTATCAGCTCTGGAAGAATAAATTTGTTTTGTATTTGATTTTTGTGTTAAATTTATTACTGCCAAGAACAGCTCTCTTTCAATAATATTAAGAACAAGATTGTGAGATTGCAACGTGTTTGTCTCCCACAGTTTTCACAGCATATCCAATATAAAATGATGCCCCTTCTCAGTACTATAAATAGATCAAATTAAACTGCTATATATATTCTTTTTCTACCTACACCGTTTAAGTAAAGCGCAGGAAGAAACTCTGCAAAATCCCAAAGTTTTTTTGTAATTACCATTCCAGGGCACGATAGTTCTCCCTGGGCACCAGGAAGGGAGAATCACCCTTGGAGAATATTAACGGCCTCGAGCACCGTGCCGATTGCTGCTGGTTTTTACCCGGTGCTTTTTCCAGGGTGCCGAGCGCTGCCAGCACAACCCGGACTGGGTTTGACGGGGAAGGGCTGCTGTCCCTGTCACAGAGGCCTCTTGCCCTCGTGTCCCAACGCCCGGCGTGTGAAACCCGCGCGGCTGATGCCGCCTCTCGGAGCAGCGCCAGCGCCTGCCCTGACAAACGCTGGAAAAGACCTTTCCCTTGCAGCCCGACTCTGCGGCGCTGCTCATTGCGCCTCTCCGCACGGGGTTGCCGGTGCGCTCCCAGCCCGCCAGCGCGGAAAGGATGGGAAAGGATGGGAAACCAGCGATGGGAAAGGATGGGAAACCAGCGATGGGAAAGGATGGGAAACCAGCGATGGGAAAAGATGGGAAACCAGCAATGGGAAAGGATGGGAAACCAGCGATGGGAAAGGATGAACTTGCCACCGGGCAAACTTGTCCATACTTCCCACTTATGCCATGACTAATCTTCCTTCAGCGTGACCAACCATGGCACTGCCTCCCTTCCCTTCCCTTCCCTTCCCTTCCCTTCCCTTCCCTTCCCTTCCCTTCCCTTCCCTTCCCTTCCCTTCCCTTCCCTGGGCCATTCTAGGGTGGGAAGAGGCCATGGATCCGCATGGAATCTGGCGGCACAATTTTCCAGGTGTCAAGGCCTAAGGCTGCTGCAGGTTTGGATGGGGAAGGCGCCTCCCGGCTCGCCCAAGGAGGAGAGATGCACCCATCGCATCTCTCCGTGCACTATTGATAATTTATATTCTGAATTAAAATAAATAGTCTCCTTTTAAATAGAATTTGATTAGATGACTACAAAATCTATTTCTCCTGTTATGGCGCATAGCAGATCATTTCCTAGAGCCTGCCTCAGAAGAAAATGTGTGGTATTTCGGGCATTAATAATGTATGGTCACCAAAACCCATTCTGGCCATGGCTTCGAGATGCTTCAAAATACAGCCAATTAAGGTTTATTTAATTATTAAGGTTGAATAAATAACAGCGAAACATGTTAAAAATCTTTCAGTTTCAGTCAATCATAATAAAAAATTAATGAGACTGGATAGAGAGCCATAAAAACTGATAGACTGCAATCGTGAATTATAAATTGGTATTGATTTTTTCCTTTGCAATAACACTCTCAGGTAATCGTATGTTGCCACATGTAAAGTGCACTTTCCTGGTTGAGACTAATATTAACTATCAAATATATATGAGATGGAGGCATTTATGACACTTCAGATTTCACAAACAAAAAGAAAAAAACACAATTTGTGGAATAATAGCGGCGCTGAACACAGAATCCTAGGGTGTTTATGGGAGCAGAAAAGGATCCCACTGTGCCGTGAATTCATAAGACACAGTTACCTTATTCTTCTCCTGCCATTTCTCCTCTGATATGTTACCTTGTTAGTATCACTAAGAAAAGCATAAATATCTTTTATTATTTGTGAGGCTCATCCTGTCTTGCTTAATAGACAGGCCACATGGAGTTAAAGCCGTATTATATGGCCTGGTGCAGAAGTGATCATTCAAAAAACCCAAGCACATATTTTATACTGCCGAGCTTTATTAATTCTAAGCCCCCAAGAAATAGTGAGGGGATTTCCAGCCTCCTGCTCCTGGAAGTAACATGGAAACAAATAAGACATTTCCCTAGGCTAGCTCAGATAAAGTGGACAATTACTATTGGCATTCCACATGTAAATATTTAACACTTCACAGCTAGTTTGCACCTAAATGCCCATTAGATGTTGCTACAAGCCTGGACACTATTTCCCACCAGAGCCACGGGGCCGTCCCCTGCGATGTTTATTGGATTAGGGCGAGCACAAATCTTGGTCTAAGTGGCACCGAGCGGGGACTTGCTTTAGGAGGCCGGGGCCTCCCCGCTGCGCCGATGTCCTCCCCGAGTGACACCAGGCCGCGCGTCAAAGGGAAATCAAAGGCGGCGAGTGCGCGGGAGGAGTGATGAGCCGGGCGAGTTCATTAGCCACCAGGGCCCAGCGTGCCCGCGCTGTGTCCGCGGGCAGCCTCGCTACCTGTTGCACCGGCCCTTCCTCCCTCCCGCTCCTCGTGACGGGTCAGCGCGGCACCCAGCGCGCCCGGCTAACTGCGGCGCCGCTAACGAGCCGCTCCTGCAGAGCCCGCCATCCCTCTCCCGCGTCCCCTCCTCGCGCCCATCGCTTTCCCACCGCAGGAGGCTCGGGCTCCAGCTCTGGGCTGAGCCCGGGAAAGCCCGGCTGCTGCCAGCAGGACACAAATAACCGCAGCGACAGCAGAGCAACTTGGCCGGCGCGCAATGGTGTCGTTCGGATAACGCTCTCCCAAGATTTTTCCCCTTCCTAAACCTGCCAGAAAAGCCATCCTCGGGGCGGTTCCTCCCCCGAACCACGTTTCTAGCCGTTTCCTTGACCCAGCCATTGGGACAAACAGAGCCCACTTCCCTGCGCTCCCAGTTTAATGAGCGCCGCCTAATCCGGGAACTTTTTTACTGCCTAAAAATAGCAGCACAGGTTTAAAACATTAACAACCAGGCAGCATAAAGGGAAAAGCAATAAATATGTTTGAATACCTGCACTTAGGAAAGTGACATTAATCACTGCTTTTTCAGCTGTCATTGCTCATAATTGCCTGGCAATAGACAACCGTAACCAAAACACCCGCTCTCTGCTGTGCCCCACCAGGATGGGCACCTCCTTTATGGAGAACACGTTTCCAGAGGCCCCATGCGTGTCATCCCCGAGGCGCTGCGGGGAGCAGGACCCTGCACACCGAGGGGTATCGGGTCCCAGGAACCCGGCCCGCTGCGTGCCGCAGCTCGGGGCCATTTCCCAAGCAGTTCATTTCTCTGGCACAGACAGTTTGCAGCAACACGATGGCTTGTTTGCTGGCGGGGAGCTCCTGCCACCAAACAGGGACAAGGGGGAGCTGCCGCTTCCCGCATTCCGGTCGCTCCGCACGGGCTGCGCTGCAGCAGGCACCCCAGCCAGCAGCAACTCAACTTGCTTTTTATTTTTGGGGCGTTCTGCCTCTTGCCTGGGCTAAAGCAAAACTAGACACGCCAACCGCAGGCTGAACGTCACTGGATCCCTGCGGAGGGGCAGCCGGGACGACGCTCCGGGAGCAAACTGCAGCGAGGGCTGCAGGGGACGCGCCGGGAGCCCTCTGCGCGCCAGGCAGAGCGGTGGAGGCTCCAGCTACTTTTATTGCTATTGTTTGTCTGCAAAGCCCCGCGCACCGAGCAGCAATGCCACCTCCCGAACCGCTCGCTATTAATGACTCATGAGCACAATAATGTTGCAAGCCCCCTACTAGGTGTTTTGTCAGTGTACTTGGGTTTCCAAAGCCTCAAACTGTTGCTATTTGTTTCTCTCCATCCCCCAGCACTTTACACAAATGTCTGCCGAGTACCCCGGCTCCAAAACCCTTCACTCTCAGCGCTGACCTTTGTGCTCTGGAAACAATTACTCCTGGAAAGCCTGTCAATATCATTATTTTTACAAGAAATCAATACGCTTCACAAAGTTAATGGGGGATTCAGGCAGCAAGCGTTTACCTTCTTACTGTCAGTGGTGCAGCGGGCTGTGCTCTGGCACAGATGACAGATTCGCCTCGACACCGAGCAGACAGTAAGCAATGGGTGTAAAGGAAAAATAGGCTGCAAGCAGGCGTGGAAGCCGTCAGCTTCTGCAGGCAGCTCTGCTCTAACGAGCCAGAGATGTCAGCGCGGCGGAGGGTCCGGCGCGGGCGGCGAGGAGCGGCGCCGCGCGGCCCAGAACGGCTCCCACGCCGCGGGAACGCGCTGGGAAAGGGGCTGCCCCGGAGGGCTGCTCTGCTGCCGCGCTCCCGGCCGCCGCGCTGAGACGTTCCCGGCAAAAAGGATGCTGTCCAGAAACGGCATCCGCACAAATGCCGCCTGCTGCCCTCGCCCCCGCCTTCCTTGGGCTTTCATGAAGGGACCAGCAAGGTAAACCTGGCCTTATTTAGCTCCGTGTCCTCTACAGAGTCCCAGAGCCAGCCCAAAGGAATCGCTACCTGCTGAATTTAAAAGAAAAAAAAAAAAAACTAGACTGATCATTTTGACATCTGTGCTAGTAAAGATGCTATCCTTAGCTATTCTTATACTAAGAAAGGACTCCTACTGAATTGTTATTTTTAAGGGTGTTTCTAAAATATCCATGTAAGCTTTAACTAAGAAGTTTTTTTTCCAAGGTATTCAAATAAAGCTGCAATAAAATCACAGGCAATCCATTCCGAATGCAGTAAACGGAAAGCAGAAAATATTTTGCAGTGCCGCCTGCTGCAAGAGGAGCGCTGGCGAGGCCGCCCGAGGCGCCTCCCGCCGCTGCAGCCGCAGCCCCTCGGGCTCCGTCCCCGCCGCGGCTGCCCTGCAAACGCGCTCAGCGGCGCCGGGGCGCACGAGCCACCCAGGACGGGCTTCCCTCCTTCCTTCCCATGCCCGTCCTCGTCCCGGCATCGCCCGCGCCGCGGGCACTGCCGCCGTGGGGCTGCTCCAGCACACGCCAGGAGCTGGGTTCTTGTGAATGAGCAACGCCTGGATCTGGCAAAACCCAGCCTAAAACTCGCAGGCCGCTGGTGCCAGACAGCGCTGTGCAAGAAAAGAAGATTTAAGCGTACACAAAAATGCCAAGTATGCCGAGCGCTGCCTGCGTACGGCACCAGCTCACACGTCCCATCTGCCCGGCCTCAAAGCGCACAACTAGATGACTTCAACACATGGCGGGGGTTAAAAAATACTAAGAAAATTTCCTAAGCTTCACTCCCTGCTATCAACAGTTTGGAATTTACACTAGCGCTTTACATCATTACCCCAGTCGTTCACAGCTTTTTAGGGCCCTAATGCAAACCACATGCAGGCTGCAGGGCCGCGGGCGGGCGGCCCCGGCTGCTGCTGCG